>JAATHB010000309.1:0-65947 GCA_014822075.1 Fusarium buharicum | reverse complement strand
GTCTACAGCGTCGGCCCCGCCACAACCCGCGCCCTCTCCGCCGTCCCGCAAGACCCCCCGCTGCAAGTCTTCGGCAGCCACACGGGCAACGGCGCCGCGCTGGCGCCTTACATCCTCGCGCACTACTTCGAGTGGTACCGTGACCAGAAACGCCCGACTCTCCCACCTCTGCTCTTCCTCGTCGGCGAGACCCGTCGCGACATCATTCCCAAGACGCTGCAGGACGGTGCACTGCCCGACACGGAGCGCATCCGCGTGAAGGAGACGGTCGTTTACGGGACGGGCGTCATGGAGAGCTTCCCTGTGGACCTGCGACGAGTGCTGAGTGAGACGCGCGATGATTCTGTGCGGTGGATTGTGGTATTTTCACCCACAGGCTGCGATAGTATGCTTCGCGTCATGGGTATCCTTGATGCAGAGACGGGCAAAGTTCCCAAGGAGTACAAGCGCGACGGAAAGACGTTCATTGCGACTATTGGACCTACAACAAGAGATCATCTACGGTCCTTTGGATTTGAGCCTGATGTGTGCGCCGAGTCGCCGACACCGGAAGGCGTGTTGGAAGGGATACAGGAATTCATGGCCAAGAACCGGAGTTGAAGTTGGGAATAACAAAACCGTAAACCCTCTTGAGCGTATAATGTGAAATCCTGTATTCATGCAAGGCACTGGTTATGTAAAGAATGGGGAGTGTCAGCTCCGGGTATCATTAATGTCTACTGGTTCATCTTCAGGTAATTTCCGCTATGATCATTCGCCCCATATGTACCCAAGAAGCCTCGTCCAGTTGAGAGTTTGTTCTGTCGTTTTTCAGGACACCCACCTTTTCCTTGCCATATACCAACACATCTTTAATGAGAGACCAGTCCACCATGTGCGTTCCATGTGATAACACCAAGCGCCGTGCAAGCAGGTAAAAGCCAAAAGATCGTCATCATACGCCCATAACCCAGAGCTCAACACCAATGACCCCAAACTTGGTCCCCTCGTCACTCAATGGCTCATTACCAAACGTCTCGCACCTCGAGCTATGTCCAACTTCGAGTCCGTTATCCAGCCACAGGCCATAGTGACCGCCGCCAGAGCCAACGCTCAGGAAGCCCGTCTCGCAGTTGATGCAAAAGTCGTTGAGGCCGCTATATGGAAATGCTTTGAACCGGACTGCCTCGCTTGGGGTGGGCGACGGCGCGCGAGAGCCTGTGGGTGTAGTGCCTTCTGATGACGGAGGCGGGGGAGCGAGCGTCGTATTTCGAGAGTTGAGATTCGTCGTGTCGGCCGATGGAGGCGGAGGAAGAGGCGTGATGGTCGAGGCGCGCCATAGGAAACACTCGCCGTTACCAAAGTACGAGTGTGCGGGATGGGGGTATTCGGAGAGGTATGCGCCAAAGACCTGGTCTTGTTAGCTACCTTGGAGAAAACGTCATATCGTCTCATATGATACGCACCCCTCCTTCAAGATCCTTGACAACAAGAACAAAGCCTGCCCGCTTGCCCTCGTACTGACGACACCGCTGATACAGAGTCGTCAAGCTTGCGCCGTCCTGCTCAAGGCTGTAGATAAGATGCCAATCGTCCACAATGCGCAGCCGCTCAGGAACCATGGTGCGAATCTCTTCGGCCACAGCGCCAGTCAGCAACTTTGCCGATCTAGGCGTACCATCGCGATAGCCATGCAGAATAAGAGGGTCAAGCGGCGGTGGACGCAGAGGACTCGCGGTGCGGCGGATGGGGGTGAAGACGCCGTTGACGCCATCCTTTGTGCCGTTACCGTTGCCATTGTGATACCTAAAGTCTTCGTCGTAGGCGGTGTCGGCTTGGCTGGGAAACTGGGAGCCTTCGCTGGAGAAGCGACGGATGAGACCAGTCCACATGTTCGAGATGTACGACGCAGAGGCGCGATTCTGGTTAAAGTTGGGTGTACCAGCGCCGGACGATTCGGGGGTTTCGGGGGAGTCGTTGCGGTCCGAAGAACTCATGACGGAGACGACGATAAGAAGATGGGTACAGAGTACTATAGATAGTATTTATCGAGAGGAATCAACCCAAGAAGAGGAAGTCATAGGTTGAGAGGCATTGAGGTTAGAGGTTGAAGTGAAGGTGAAGGTGAAGGAAGGTGAAAAGAAAAGAAGGTTTTTTTTCTGATGATCTGGATTGTTTAGATCTGAGACATTCGAGTCCAGGGAATGGAGTTTCCCAATAACAAGCAACCTCTGACGCAGCTTGATTCTGGAGATTGGGGGGAGCTAGTGGAGCTCGATAGCGGGGTCCGCGGGCTACAGCACTGTACTTACAGTACAAGACAGTACAAGACAGTTGAAAGAGCCTGATAAAAGACACATTGACGTAGGTGGTCTTATTCAGGCAGCAATTAACGTTCATCAGACGCCCGGGAATCTCTCTTCCCTCATATATAATCACATAAAGACAGCTTACTTTGCATTGCATAAGCCCATCTGGCCTCTTGGACTGGCCACCTTTATCATGTGTACATACTAACAAATTCCAAACTTCCTGATCGTCATGAACATCAGAGCCTCACTACCAAGCGCTAGCATGAGCTGGCCAATGGCCTATTACGGTTAAATTGCTTAGCCTGCAGAGGCTCGGTCTAGACTATGGCCGTCTACTTGCAACTCTTTGAGCATAGCAAGACTAGAGACATATTGCCAACGCATGCTAACACAGACCAAATATCATGAATACTCTCTTGGATATAACAACTAAAAAGGACTGATTGCAGTGTGCACTTGATCGTCATCATCTTCCAACTCCCATCTTGGTCTCAAACTCTGACCCTTATCTTTGATCCTGTTTCCTTACATTGACAACCTTCATCATCACCAACAGTGCCCTAAAAGACCCCATG
Source organism: Fusarium buharicum (assembly GCA_014822075.1). NCBI lineage: Eukaryota > Fungi > Ascomycota > Sordariomycetes > Hypocreales > Nectriaceae > Fusarium > Fusarium buharicum. Next base: position 63,081 of record JAATHB010000309.1, on the reverse strand, counting down.
CCAGATGCATGCTATGCAGAATAAACTAGACAGGTGATTGTGTATGCGTGCGTCCGTGTGTTTGTGTGTAGTCTATCTATCATCTCCAAACTCGCCGCCATCTCTCTCTGTCTCTCAAATATCACAACTATCAGGACGCCGGCCAGCACCAGATTCCTGCAAGGTCTCATGGATCACAGATCCTAGATGCCAACTAATCGTCATCACACCACATTTACCTCATAATCTCCTGATAGATCAACTGCTTCAGCTGCTCCTTGCTCAAGTTGTCCTTGTGCTTGTCAAAGTCAAAGAACTCCTCGGGGATCGGGGGCGCTGTTGGCTCGTCCTCGGGGTCGTGGTACGGCTCAAGGTATGGGTGCTTCAAGGCTTCCTCTACAGTAATGCGCTTAACAGGGTTGAATGCAAGGAGCTTCTCGAGCAGGTCGAGGGCCAGATCCGACGTCTTGGGGAATAGAGTTCGGAAGGGGACCTTCTTCTTGAAGGGCAGAGATCGAATGTATTCTCGAGCACGGCGCGACTTGATACCGTAGTAGTCCTCCATAGTGGGTGTGCCCAGCACATCCAGAATGAGTGTCAACTGGTGGTGGTCTAGTAGAAGGGCAGTCAGTAATCGGCCCCATCTGATCTGTTAACACTCTAAATACTTACAATCCTTGCCAGGGAAAAGAGGCTTGCCGCTGAGCATCTCAGCGAGAATGCAGCCAACCGACCATACATCAATGGCCTTGGTGTACTCCTTGAAAGTCAACATAATCTCAGGCGCACGGTACCATCGAGTCGCGACATATTCGGTCATAAAACCAGAGTTGTCCTCCTGCGAGGCAGCAGATCGCGCCAGACCGAAATCGCAGACCTTGAGATCGCAGTTGGCGTTGAGAAGCAGGTTAGAAGGCTTCAAGTCTCGGTGCAGCACGTTAGCCGAGTGCATGGCCTTGAGGGCGCGAAGGGTCTGGTAGATGAAGTACTGGCAGTGGTCGTCGGAAAGATCCTGAGTGCGAATGACTCGGTGCATGTCCGTCTCCATAAGCTCCTGTATCGCCCGTTAGCTGGCCGACTTTGTTGCGACGGAGCGAGCGCCGGTGGAACAAACCTGGATCAGATAGACTTCGTTAAATGACTCGTAATTTCGGGGCTTCTGAATATCGAGAATGGAGATAATGTTCTCGTGGTTAAAGTATCGCAAAAGCTTCATCTCTCGCAGGGTTCTTAGACAGAACATGGAGTGATCGAAAGGGGTGATCTTCTTGATGGCGACCTTTTGACCCGAGGGCTTGTGAATGGCAGAGCTGAAGTCATCAGTATTTGGTTTATTGTATGATGGTACGAGATAACAAAGAAAAACATACCAGACGACACCGTAGGCTCCCTCGCCGACCACGTCCTGAATATCGTACTGCTCGCTCACGTTGAACGAGATCTTGCGGGACCCCGCAGGGTTAGGGGGGTTCGATCGAGACATGGTCGCGGTGAATTGTAGAGACGAAGGCGGGCGACCGTGATGTTGTTATAGATGTCGGATAGTGATGTCGCAGTCGTTGGATAGGAGGATTGTTGCAAGTCAAAGAAAGGGACCAGCCAAGACTCCTTTGTTCGCAAGCTGATTAAGAATGGATTGGATGGATTGATTGATGGAGGATGGATGATTTGAGGGGTTAGGTACTGAGCTCCACTCAATACAATACAGTACAGTCGCAAGGTTATTGAGAAACAGACAACCCAAACGCGAGATCTGTAGTTGGCAGTTGAAGATTTATATTCAACCGTTGATGTTAAAGTTGTAGGTAGGTATAGCAAGCAGGAAAAAGAAGGGTCGACAATGTTGGTAAGTAAGGTAGGTAACTTAGGGGACGGTATCGGTACGGTAAAGCGAGAGTTGGAAGCCCACCTCAGCCAGGTCTGGATTAAACAGCTCCGCTCGGGCCGTGCTGGTTCAAATAGCTCGAGCCCGCGGGGCACAAAACGGCGTTGCACTGACGCCGTAGACAGCTAGCGCTTCGTGGCAACCTGATGGTCCAGGTTTCAGTCAGTTCGGCTCGCCGTCGTAAACGGTGAGTATAGGTAGAAATAGGTAAGGATTTCACAGCACGGGCTCTTAGCTGACTGAGGAGGCGCTGGTGAGAGAATACAGAGTAAAACGAGACAAGTTGGGTAGGTAGGTATGAAACAGGTACAATAAATCAAGAGGGGAACAAGGCTGTACTAGTAAGAAATGCAAACGCGACTAGACCACTCAGTCAATGAGACTTTTTTGTCATTTGATCTGATCTGTCCGTCTGTCCACTTTCAAAGGTACACATCTTGTATTCAGCTGATGACTAGGTGACAACTGCTAGATGTGATAGACCCAGAGCTGGGCGGCTAGAACCAACAACCACTTGTTGACATACCGTGGGGTGGAGGGTCACCTCAGCCTGACATTCTAAAATACCTAGAGCATAGGACAGAAGTTGGAATCATTCTGAAGCTCTTCAAGGAATGTATTCGCCAAGAACAAGAGACAGGGAAAATCCCGGATCTCAAGACAAAACAAATCGTTTTGCTGGAGAATTAATGGTCTATGGTCTAGAACCTGGTGTGTAATGATCGCCAGGAGGGGTCCTAAGAAACCAGCATACCTCTTTAGCACTACTAGGTAGGATGAACAGGCGAATAAACAATGGAATGTTAAAATAAGCTATTGACTGTGTCGGATATTGCAGGATCATAAGAAAAGACAGATATAATGACCATTGAATACCTAGCAACGGAAGCTCAGTTTGAGGGTGAATAAACACAGCGGGGATGTTAGAGTTTAGGGAGACGGACGGGGACGGGTGTGCCTGGTTAACGGTACAGCACCTCACCTAATTGTACATGATCTCCAATATCAATCGTCTCCATAGATAGTGCATGTCTTTTAATCCTCCCGTTCATGTAAGGGGCCCATGGCTGTTTCAAGCTGCCAGCCCAAGAAACAAAGATAGCATCAAGATCCATGGCCTCTGAGACGAGACACTATAAAACCCTCCAATATGACATCACGCTAATGATTCTCTCCCTGCAAGAGGGCACACTTAGCAGTTCGCACTCTGTCTCGTCTGCAGCATCTGACAGCACCGAAACATGGAGCATGCTACTTAACTCGTTATGATATTACATCTTATCAAGCTTAACACTCTTTCTAGCCCTGTCCGACAAAAGACCCTCCCTCTCTTGGCTTGTCACCTTATTAATGCGTTTCACCATGCAGGCCAAGAAGCGAAACATGCCACCAGGGTCCGTACTCCATTTCTCACATCTCACTCACTTAAGCCAACTCGCACTATAACCTGTTAATTCGTTCATTTCCGACTGAGTCTTGAGTCAATCAGAAGTATCTACCGTCAACTTCTCTTAAAATAGATACCTCAGCGCCTAATCCCACTTTCCATTGGCTCCCTCAATTTCTAGCCGCGTGTGTTTCACACCCACCGCCGCCGTCGCGTTTCATCATTGGATCGCAAGGTCCTTGTATTTCGACGTACCAAGACAGGGGATATCGCATCGCATCGCATCGCATGGCGTCTGGTGCCTGTATCAGATTTCACTTAAACTGGGTCTGGTCATGCTCGCCCGAGAAATCGGTTTTTGTTTGGTTTTCACGGAAGGCTGCATTTCTAAAAATAAGATGCGTTGCTATGCATTTCAATTTCTGCCACATGGTTGGCTTTGAGTCCTTTCGACCCCCGCCGTACCCTTCAATGCCGTGCCTGACAAGTTGAGCTATATGTAATCGAGCATCATATGTTACAATGTGAGAACTGTATCATGAGTACAAGTCGCGCTTGACCATATCCTCACGCTCGTTGTGCATGCTTACTCGCAAAATGATCGATTCTCTCTAATAGACACCCTTCGTCCCCCCGTATCTCTGTTGCCAAGATAGCCGGCTGCATCTCCAGGACCCCCCGACTCCGGTCATTGAACCCCTCCTCATCTCAATATTACAAGGACTGCTCCAACCCATTCCTCCGTCTACAATCATTTGACTCTGACCCTGTCGGCTTACTGAACAACCTACATGACATCACTGTCAGTATTCTATCTCTATCCCGGGCCCATGCCATGATCAACTCACCTTTTCTCTCAACATGCCTAGCCATTGAGCTGCGCTCACGCCTTGATCGGCTCGGTCTTCCACCAGCAGGGTCTGCGCCCAAAGCTTCAGACTGGGTTCTCCGTCCTCCCGCACGATATAGAGGTGGGGCAATATAATGCTGCCTACACCCAGTGACTTGTGGTCCCTGCTCTTCTGGACCACAGCCCGAACGCGCTCGTTGAAATCTCCGTCCAGCTCGGGCACACGACCCTTTCCAACTTGGATCTGGGCTCTATCCTCCGCTCCAAATACGTCTTGCACCAGTTGTGGCACGGCATCCCGACCGATCCATAAGAACTGTGTTTGTCCGTCATCGATTAGGTACAGACCATAAGGCACAAGCCGTTCTGACGACAGGTTCAGAGCAGGTGGGAGCGCGATGTGGCCCGTCTCCTGGTCGGGAACTCCCGCATTCTCTGGCATATCATGTAGTGAGTACAGTCGGGGGTAGATATAGCGCATAAGAAGGGGCACAGGAAGAGTCGACAGGAGGCAGAGTGCTGCTGATCTGATGTCGGAGGGAATCTGAGATGACTTGCGGAGACCCACGTTCTTGATCAAGCCCAAGAACAGAAGGGGGAGACCACGCAGGTTGGCAGGGAATTGTAAGCCGCCGCCCATGCTACCTCCAGCAAGCTCCTTCTTAAATGTCTGCAAAAGCTCGGTGACCTTGCTTTGGAGAGCATCTCGGGCTGCATCGAGGCCGCTCGACAATGCTCTCTCCACGGCCTTGTGGCTGAAGTAAGTAGTAATGGCACACTGATCGGCCGAGGCATACATGTCAGACAAGTTGGTCGTTGTAGGAAGAGCCAAGGTCATGACACGAATGCGGCGCTCGCCGTTGCAGGTCGTGTGCAATACCGCCGCCTGCAGGCAGATGACGTTCTTGGTAAGGTTCTCATCAATAGCCACCTCGACAACGTAGCATTGATCGCGAGGGAAAGCAGGGAAAGCGCAGAGGTCAGAGCTTCGGTTAAAGAAGTTGCCATAGAACGTGTTCATCCTCAAACCGCTGGTAGCACGGACTCGAAGTACAGCCTCCAGACCAATCTCAGACGACAGATAGTCGCTGAACTCGGAAGCAAACTTGAGCGCATCCTCGGGTCGCGAGGCATGCCAGCCTGGGTAGAACCAGGTCTGTCCACCAGTGTATCGAGGGAGGTTGCTAAGGGAAGCAACATCCTGATACTGTGACGAGAAAAGGAACATGTCGATAGACACCTGGCTCTTTGAACACTCCACGGCGAAGCTCTTGTAGAAACTGTTGGCAGTCTGGAGTAGAGCGCCCTCTTTGGATGTACCAAGCAGCTTCTTATCCTCACGCATCTCAAGCTTGCCTACGCCCAAGTTGGGGAGAGAGGCAGTCAGGACAACAATCTTGCCACCAAGGGTAGAAATCAGCTTGTGGGCTGCACGAAGAGCCGACCCCATACATGAACCGTTGTTCTGGTTGTTCTGGAACATGTCAGGAAGCTTTTGCAAGAACTTTTCGACACTCTGGCGGCTCTCAGTAAGGGGAACCAGGAGGTCGGTAGGAATAGGCAGGAAAGGCTCATCGAGGTCGCTAACAACCAGCATATTGGGCTCGCCGTTCTCATCAGTGTCCTTGGGAACTGAGAAGTAGTGGAGGCTAGAATCAACAGCCAAGAAACCAAGGCGCGTGCGGCGATCGGCATTTGGTATCCTGTCAAGGCTGTCCAGAATAGTGCGGGCCGCCGTGGCCACGAGTCCGGTCGAAACAGCGGCGTAGCTAACATCGAAACAGAACAGGTAGATGAGAGGCTGAGGCGGGCGAACCATGTACTCCTGAGGGGCAACAAACTCAACAACGGCGTGGTTTAGCTCGGGTCGTTGCCATCGGTCGACACTCTGTTGCGCAGCGGCATCCCAGTCGAAAGCCTGAGGGACATCGTTGGTGAGATTACACATGTTACACCTCCAGCGGTGTCCCTGATCCAAAAAGGTGACATAAGGGTTGATATATGTTCTGCATCGTCGGCAACGCGAGATAACCTGGTCCTGCACAACAGGGACGGGGTCCTCGTCGTCATGGAGAGAGCCGTAGGGCTGAATGACAAGGGCAAGGGGTAGCTTGGACTTTTTCAGGAGGGAATGAGTGGTAGGAACAGCGTTGAGCGTGGATCGGAAATATCGCGGAGAGCAATTGGCGTCGGGAGACGGAGTAACGCTTGTCTAGGCGCATGTTAGCCGTCAATGGTATAATTCAGCTCTTGTTCAACCGACTTACGTTGGGAGGAAGAATGATCGGGGGCGGAGGAAGGTCAAGCTCCGAGACATTGAAGGGCTGGCTGAGGAGATCAGTAGGGTAGAGCTGGTTCAGAACAGCAGGGCGAGGCGGCTGGGCGCCCTGGGGCTGTTGAGCCTGTCCACCAATGTTCATGTTGCCAACTCCCTGAGTAATACCGCCGACTCCTGGCGCAGGAGGTGGGACACCAGGCGCTCCGTATCCTTGGTCGGGAGCTTGGTAGCCATACTGAGGGGTCTGAGGAGCAGCGGGTTGCTGTGCGCCATAGCCCTGGGGGTACTGGTAACCTTGGGGAGCAGCAGCTTGAGGCTCGGCTTGGTAACCTCCGTAGCCTTGCTGAGGGACGGGAGCGCCGAACTGCTGGGTAGCTCCGACAGGCTGACCACCGGCTACGGCGTTGGCGCCAGTACCGACCTCGAAGGCTTGAGCCGCATATCCTCGCTTCTTCTTCTTGTGGGCTTGCTCGTGGGGCTGCTGCTGGGCGGCAGGGTCCTCGTAAACTTGTTGAGGCTGCTGATCTTGGGCAGCATACTGATCATATTGCTGGCCTGGGTAGCCGCCAAAGCCATCACCAGGAGGGGGCATCGACATGGTTGAGGGGCGAAGGGAGCTGCGTCGCACCCAAGATATAGACGGTATTGGTCAATTCGATCGATCGAGGGGCGGGTTCGAAGATGCTGCAGAGGAGCAGGCCTATATAAGAATGAGGGGAAAAAGAGAAGTGCGAAAAGCGACTTCAGATCCAAGTGTCCCAGTCGACGAGGTTTTGATGTTGGACTGGGATGTAGAAGGAGGGATGGTAGTAGTTGATGAGCTCAGAGCTGAGATAGGTAGTCTGGCCTCTTCACACTGGTCACCGCCACAATCTGGTAGCCAAGAAACCTGCCAAAAGGAGGGGCTGATTTTGTGGTTGGTTGGTTGCCTGAGCCACGCTATCAGATGCCAGCGGGCAAAAAGGACAACGAGATGGATTGAGAGGATCACATTGCGAAATGAGTCACTTGAAAAGTAACTGTTGATAGATTGTTGGAATCTCAAGCTTTTCTCTACCCTTGAACGTATTGGAAAGGGAGCTTAAAGCTGTAAGCTGTTGTGGCGTCAGAGCTTGGGCAGAAGCTTCAGCACCAGCCACACAACGAGCATCCATTGCTTGACCAAGACAGGTCACTCACTAATGATAGTCCTTTACACGAATCTCATCTTTATATGACATCAAGTGTATATCTCCAGGATGAGCGAGTTGTCTACTTTAACTATATTCAACTCGTCTGAACTTTGCTTGAGTTGCTTGCGCGAAACATATCCGCTTGGACTGATCTACACAACTACCCAGGCACTATGTAGGTGGTCAGCTACTACGTAGTAGGAATGTAACACTCAACAGTAAGCCAATACAAGTTGTTATTATTTTCTTGCAGAGCTTCCGATGGAGTTGGGGCCGCTGAATGGTCTAACACATATCATGGCCTCAGTGCATAAGTAGTGAACGTTTCTATCACAAAAGGATTATTTCTTCGATGGAACTACAACTGGATAACATAAAACTAAGGCTAATTGCTGTTAATAAAGATTCAGACGGAAATAAAAGAAAGAAACCGGTGTCTATCGAGTCATTCGTTGGGATTGTTGCGCATCCTCTCCCAGCTGTCCATATGAAGTCATCCCTTCCAAGTGTTGATCAATCAGTACGACTTTAATCACATCGTTTTCAAATAGTTGGACAGGCCTTTCGGGGCTGAGTTATGTAATATCAGACATCCAGAAATTTGAAGTATGAAAAGGCACAGATATGCAGATCTTCAGTAACAGCAGCTGACTCAACCAACTGCTGTGTCGATATCATTTAGGTCGCTCTCGATATTTAAAAAGATGTAGTGGGCTATGAAGACTACTTGTTATATGCAGATAGTCAGTCTCATTTTCTTTTCGAAGTCAAGTCTAGAAATCAGCAGCGGTAATAATCACTACCAAGTCAAGGCTCTCTGTGATAGAGTTAACATTTGACAATGAAGGACCATGAATCGTGTATTAGTGGGGTATGATAACCGGGATAGAGGTATTGTTACTTTGGTAAGGAGATGTTTTCTTGTTTCTCAGAGAATGGGCTGGCTCTGCAGAGACTTTGCGGTTGTACTCAAGACCAGAGTGTGATGAGAGTTGCAAATGAAATAGGGGTGAAGAGGGCAACATGAGGTATAGCGCAGTCAGGGGTTTCGAAATATTAGAAACTATCGATTTGAGAATGTAAAGAAAAGGTGAGTGGACTCATTAGAGGCAGAATTTTGAAGTGTGGAAAGGAGATATATAGTAAGCACCTACATGTAACCTAGAGCTCTTTTAGAATGAATGTCACATTCACCATATCATATAGGGGATAGTCTGTCAGTATTGGATACAAGTAGATACTTCTAGGTGCTTGCAGTTTCTTTGCCAAAAGTAAACCATTATTCAGATATGTTATTATCATCTAGGAAATATCCACGAACATCGAAGCTTCAAGTTGCCTTGCAGAGGTAGATATAATAAACAAGTTCTTGTGCATGGCAGGAGGCGATACCACAACGATCATTTATTGGCCCCCAATACCGCAATGACTGGCCGATTAAAGTGTGCAGCCCTGTTTTGTTGCTCCAGGTTGTGCCTATGTGGTTTTGGTGCGTCTTGGTTATTTCTTTCGTAGGTGCTTCGATAAAGAACTCTCTTGTGCTTTATAGTCAGATAGTCTTTTACTAGTTTTATGGATTTGTAATAATTGATTAGAGCTCTCTCGTCGTCGTGAATAAGATAAGCGATGGACTTGAATAGGCTTTCGTCGATAACTTTGGATGAAGAATATGGGCAACAACTAAACTATTGGTGATCTAGATAGAAACCTTTTTGCTACCAAATTGGGATAGATATGGGTTCCCTCTCTAAGTTTCATTCACTCGCCATACGTGGGGATGAACATCCTGCATAGAAAACAGAGAATGTCTCGGATCAAGATACCCATCCTCTCCAAGCGTCTGATCAGCTGCAGCTTTTGAAAGCCTTTCAGATACCAGCTATCGGTATCACACTTGTACAGTTGGTGGCCATAAGTTACAGTGAGGCTGCAAGAGTGAAGCCTGGATTGGTCTCGAATGGGCTCATTATGAGATTGTCGATGACAGAATATCACCTTAAGTGCTGCGATGTGTAACCTCTCAAACCATACCTCTTCGATCAAATGGGAAAATACGAGAACTAAACAGGATCTCAGAGGGCAATATGGTTGCTTTTTGGACTTGTCAAAAGCTGCGCTGAGCATTACTATAGACTTCCAGAACCAGGAAAATAAGAGTTGACTGTCGTTTTTATCTAAAACCTACCTGGATCGCTTTCGCCTCAAGTAGAGCAGCGCTTGTTTAAACTTTCGCTCCAAAGAGAGGGAAAAAAGGTAGATAGTAATTATATTAACGTTTGTCCCTTCTGAGAGCAAAAGCGAATATAGGCCTCAGCCTTGGAGCGCATAGAAAAGCCCCATGATGCCTTCAGACAATATTATTCACCTATCCTCCACTAGCTTTGCATAGGTAGGTACGAATACTGCTGCTCAAGAGACCCCTCCAATCAAAGTGGGCAGAACTAGACCCTAGGAGCTCAGGGCCAGGGGAAATGTCAGCCGCCACAAAAGCTTGACTCTCCCAAGGCTTCACGAGGTGTCATGTCTAACAAGTGTCATCAGGTTGACAGGCTTTGAGGTCAGACAGTCCATATTAAGCGATCACGAGTAACAGTGAGTAAAAACACTTTCTAATTCGCCAGACAATTTTCGCTTCCATCTCATCTCATCTCAGTTCAGCTCAGCTCTGCACTGCCACAATACAAGGATCGCATGGACGGCAGCGGCCCGGAATAGCTTCCTTGGCATTTTCAGGTACTGATTTCATCCGTAAAACACCACTGCTACTACCTATGTATACAATCTATAACTCGCCCAGTCGCTTATACTCGTCAAGCCTTCTCGTTTACTAAAAAGCTTGTTTCCAATCGTTTCACACATTCCTCGTCTGTTTCCATGTCACCATCCAACAGCTCACGAGACGTCAACACGGGAGATGCCCTCTATTAGCGGCATATTCCACTAAACAGGTACTTACTGTACCTTGGCTAACATGGAACGCTAGGTTACAGGAGAACAAACCCCTCCACTTACAGGGACCCTTTTTTCGATCCAATTGGCGATCTTGCGACAAATTCTGGCACTAAAGTTTTAAGGTGCATCCCCGGGGTGGACATGGAATCCCCAATCTTCATCCCCTTCTTCAGCTCAGCTTTAACTTGAACCCTTCAACTTTTTTCTTTTCTCCCTCTCTTGCGCAACCCCCTTTCGACTCTTTTTTTTCTTTCCTCTGCGTTGATCGCACAGACGCCTTCTTCTCTTCTCTACGTGCTTTATTTCATTCAACGATCTCAATTCCAACCACCCCGCCGACGATCGCACGCGCAGCAAGAAACCATGGCAAAGCAACCTTCAACCCTTAGGTATAACCACCCCATACTCTCTTTCTCAACTTCAACTAATCCCCTCAAAGCCACGTGCTCCCCCTCATCATCGTCTTCGCCCTCCTCGGCGTCGGTGGCTGGATCGGTTACCAAGTCTACATCAGCGTCGCCAAGATGTCCGACGCCGCGTCAGAACGCATGGGCAAGAAGAACGTCGTCTTCACAAAGGATGGCGTAAAGGTCGGCGTCAAGCAGATCAAGAATGAAAACTATGTCGACGCGACGCAGAGCTGGTTCGTCAAGGCCTGGAACTTGGGAACGGCAAAGGACTCAGCCCAGAGGTGCATCTATATATCCGCTGAAGCTCATGATATTTGAGGGGCTAACATTATGCGCAGCAAAAAACAAAAGTAAAAAACTACCACTCTTCCATCATCTTTCATACGACGACGATTCGAAATCATTTGGACGAAAGGAAACAGGCAGGACTGTGACAAGGGATGTTGCCAGTATTGCGGGGACCATTCAGCCGTTATTCATATTGCGCCAGATATCCAATTGCGGGACTTGCTCTAATACAAGAGAGCCACAAGAATGCTCATGGTTTCTACGCTTACAAACGATCCATATAATCGCTGTAAAACTTGGCTGTGCAAGTGTCTAATAACTGTCATGGGTGACTGATATCCAAGTTCGCTGGATATTACATATATCCCCATAACAAGGTGTATAAATAAACATGACAGATATGCTGGATAATTCTCACAACTCATATGACACGCTTGAGCAAATCAAATCGGGAAGGTATTTTGAACGCCAGATACCCAACCATGCGCACCAAACATATTCTGCTATATATAGCTCGCTCTTCAATCCAGATATGGCCATTGTTACCCTAACAGGTCTTTCCAACCCCTTTCCTTGCCCAAGTAGTTCGCCATATGGTAATAACATCCGCAAATGCTTCAAAAATAGTCGTCAAATAAAAGCTTTGGTCTCACGATTATCTCGTGAGCTGCAGCAGCCCATCAGCCACCCTTTCGTCGTGGTTCAAGGTCCCACTGGCTTTGTTAAGCAACTCCATCTTCTGCCGTTCAATCCGCTCCTTTTGCATCGCTTCCTGTTGTTGAATTGGGTTCAGAGTATATCCTGCCATTGCCGGTGCCGTCTTAGCCGACAGTAACTTCTCAAAGTTGTAGGCCGCAGGGTATGGATTGGCCATCAAGCCATCCCTGCGGATAAGCATCGACGGAACGCGAAGGTTGAGCTGTGGATCGTGGTCAGTCGATTCTGAAGTTTTGACACGGCAAAAAAAAGCAAGGCTTGTGGGAATAAAAGGTAGATGCCGAAGCTGAAACAGAAGCGAACAAAGTGAAAGTTGGGATCTAGAAGGAATTCGAACATGGTCACTCACCTGATTGAGGACGTTGGCATATCTAATGCCAAGTTGGTCACCAATGAATCTGAGCCGACCCTTGACCCATGCTCTCTGCGCGTCGGTCGTGTAGTCCTGGCCCTGGATACATGTCAAGGGCCAAGTCAGGAAGTATCCTGGCAGTCCTTTGAGTGCATCCTCCTCTCCACATCCAAACGAAGAGAGATTGGCCTTCTCGAGAAGGTCCTTGCGCTTGGAAAACCAACCCAACTGATATGGCACTGAGGAGACAATATCAGTGATCGTGTCAACACACATCCTTGCCGCTGTCGCGTATTCCGGGGTCGTCCGGTAGTCGACAGGGGAGCAGACCCAGGCAGCGCATCGCACGATCAGCGAGGCCAAGATGAGGCGTGAGCAACGCATCAAGTTCCACACGCTGACGACCCATACATCCTGATATGCATCTATTCGTCCTGGGAAAACCTCTGCCAGTGAGTAGTTGCCGTTGGGGACATTATCTTCCCAAGCTACAGACTTAAAGCGAAAGTACTCGGGTAGTTGGTTTGCCCAGGCGACGTGTTGCTGGTCAAGGACCTGGCACCGTCGAATGATGTCCAGCAACAGCTCGATGTTCTCAGGGCTCCGGCTTAGGCTGGTCATCAAACGGTTGGACTCGGCCCTAAGTTCTGCTGTCCGGATGTTGAGTCGCTGGCAATCAGCTCCGTAACGGTTCTTGACACTATCTGTAATCCACCATTCAACTCCCATGGCCGGAGGGCTGCCTGTGGTCAGCGTGTGAATGATCTGATCGCTTGTTAGAACGTGCTTGATCTAGATGGGAAAACTAAAGGGTCAATACCATCTGTGTTCGCGTGGCCACAAAAAGAGCCAGATCTGTTTTGGTTCGCAGCCGATTCTTCGCTCTGTTCTTGACCAGCTGAATAGCTCCTTCAATGTGAGAGCCCCATGCCAACATTCCTAATTGCTTTGCAGTAATGTTCTCGAAGAGTCCGAGAAGGAGTACCGCGGCCAAAGTAGAATCTTCTTTGGACAGAACCGGGTCCCTGAGGGCAGTAAACGTGGCGGAAAGGGCTTTGGTGTAGTGCCCCAAGGCTCTATTTTCCAAGTTTGATCCTGGACCAACACGGTTCCCGAGAGAAGCTATGGCACAGGCGTCGAAGGCAAATTTGAAATGGGGGGCTACTTTCTCGCTTTTGAGGAGAGGAATAACGAATTCCATCCATCCACGCGTGTTGTCGTGAGAAGGGAGAAGAACAAAGTTGGATAAGAAGTGGCAAGTCGCCTGCTGGTCGACCGGAAGCTGAAGTGTCGATAAGACGGACTGATCAGGTGTTGGTTTGTGGATTGTAGTGGCTTTAGAAGCTACTTGTGAGCCTGGGCTGCCCTGTTTCTGAGCCAGAGCCTTCTTGTTGGCTTTACGTGCTCTCCTTTCAGTAGCCTGTGTTTCGTTGCGAAAGACGAGGTCGAATTCATCTTTGTAGCCAGGGCATTGTCTCCTCGATTTGGCGCATTGGTTGCAGGTTGGTTTCGTCTCATCGCACTGTAATATGTGAGCGGGTGCATCAGAGTGGCCTCGTGAAAGCGGACGAAAAGGCTAGACCGAAGAAACAATACAATACAATATCAACATACCTTGATTCTCCGGGCCCTGCACATCTGGCAGCCCCGCGAAGGCTTGCCACAATAGACCATGATGATGTTGTGAGGGTAGAGGGAAGGCCCAACGGTGGGATCACGATGAGATGGCAAGTTTGCTAAAGAGAAGGAGATTGAGCAGCGGAGAGGAAAGGAGACGGAGGAAGATTATTGTCCAAGGACTGACTGTTCAACGGCCTCGTGGGAGGACAGAGTAGACGAGAACCACAGAATTGGGCGTACGAAGACGCGAGGTTGCATATAAGATGAGTGAGCGAGGTGTTCAGCTGGGCACCTTTTGTGAAGAATCCAAAGCTAAGCTAGGACTCTCTTGAGGGCGAGTAGACAGAGTAACGGTTGCCAGTCAAGCTCGAGTAGTTGGGGTTAGCGGCAGAAGAGGCTGAAGTTAAAGCAAGCCGAGCTGAGCCAGAGACTAGACCAAGTGATCGACTATCAGAAACGAATGGTGAAGTCTAGTGCAAGGACTGACTCGTCAGGTAGGGACCTAGGATCGAGATGACGAATCGTTCTGATATCGAGGAGTTTGTCTTGAATTATATCGGAGCGAAAACCGAGATGAGAATCGATAAGAGAAAAGGAGAGAAGGACAAGAGAGAGGCAAAGTTGTATCCAAGACGAGTAAGAGTGAGGATGATGGATATGTTTGCTTCGCCTTACACAGCGGGGGGCTAAACAGACGACAGCGGGTTGACGGTGGAACCTCGAGGAAGAGATGGATGGGAGGACAAGGGGTCAACGTGATGACACCGATGAGACATGAGAGTTTGTGACGGACGACGACCTGATCTGCTTTGTCGAGTGATGGATGGGAGCGGAGTAATTGCTTTTTAGCTGCGTCTTGGAAGAGAGACAGAGACAGCGAGAGAACAAGAGAAGAGAAGAGAGGATTCGATTCCCATGCAAGGTCAAGGCAAAGGTAGGTAATGCAATGCAATGCAACAAGATGGATCTCAACGGTGAGAAAGGCCCCGCTTCAACTGTCAATCCATCAGAAGCGGAGTTTGGGTTTGCTGTATCCAGAAAAGTGACAGGTCTAGAAAGGTTAAAGAGTTTAGAGGTGTAAATTGAGGAAGCTGTTTATGGATAAAGTGTGAGAAGAGTTCAGGTTGGTTCATGGATGATGGAGAAGCGAGAACGGGACCGGGACCTAAGCGGGAAGCCATCCACTCGCTGAATGTCCAACCAGAAGGCCCGGACACTACCTAGGTACCTAAGGTGCCCGGTGACTTATCTTGGAGGCTGGGGCGGGATGCATAGGGGCGTTACAGGGCCCTGCAGCTAAGCCTACCTAAGGTAAAGTAGGTACCTTGCTGTAAAAAGGTGGGTGGCCGACCGTTGAAAGGTTCCATTGTCTCGTCTTGTCTCTGGGGGGAGGCAGATCCATTGATCAAAGTCTCGGCATCTCATCGTAGCTTTACCAATCAACAAGGTCCTTTGACTCATCACATCCATTCTTGACAGGTGGATGCGTTGTTGACTCCCCCTCTTTTGCCGGCATTTTCGGGGGCTGTTGAGAGCAGGGGTTTGATATTGATGGGCTTTGAAAGAGAATGAAAAAGGAGAAGAGCGAATTAAACTACCGAAGACTAGGTAGGTTGGGAGATACGGTAGAGAATAAGAAATGGCCTGATAATACGTAAATTGAAACGCCAGAACTAACTTTAAATGCCTAGACAATACCTAATTCTAGGTAGGGCTAAGAGCTGAGTTACTTCTCCATGGCATCACAATTAGATTTAGTCAATGACACCTTAGGTAGTTTATCTGTTATACAGTCAGTAGCCGAGGTCCAGAATTGACACTACAGAAATATGACAATCCGTACATTATCAAATAACCACAACCTTCATTAACATACACATTGACGTGATCCTCGGCATCTTATCTATCTGAGGTGATGGATAGATACATTATTCCGATAATCCCTGATCATAAACCAAACATGCTGGTCACGGGACTCATCTCAGGGGTCTTGTACACCCATTCCAAGCGGGCCAAGTACTCAATCCCAGGCAAAGAAGTAACACAGATTGCATTATTCTCTCAATACGGACGGGACTCTATTTCTGACGACTCCTCACCAACAAGGTCCATCCTTGTTCAACAACTGATGTACTATTCCCTTACATAAACAAAGTTGACCCATCAACTCACCAACTCATCTGTCAACTTGATAAGCATGATGAACTGCTGATACGCGCCAGAAACAAAAGCAAATACATTCCATATATAGTAGGGCTAGTCCCCGCCGCTTTGCCTCTGGCCAAGGATGTCAAGCCTACCTGACACGAGAACGAGAAACCTGGCTGCTGCTGCTGATGATGATGAGAGTTCCACAAAGTCGAGCCATGATTACTGTTTCCGGTAACAGCGGCTAACGAGCTTTTGAGCTCATGTCTCGGCCGCCTACGCCTCCTCGCCCGTTGTAGGTTTCACATATGTACTCGACCCGTTTCTCAGGCTCAGACATTGTCGCGCTGCTAGTGGTTTTGGCCATGTTTGAGAGTTACTAGGAAAAGGCCAGGAATATATCCATGCTCAAGAAATCCTTATACATACAAGCTTCATCCCCGGAATCAACAAATCTCAAGCCTTAATTTTTTGAGTTTAGTTGCGGCGTAGGTCAATGCTTTGGTCCTCATTATCATGCGTTCTAGAATGACAGGATCACGCCTGTTTCAGCCCTGGATGTCTCTAACGAAAATATGGCACCAACCAACTCAAGCCAAAAGCTAGAATACGCCGCTATATTTTGGAAGCATGTTCCTGGTGATCTTGAGCTAGAACTGACTCGCTCAGAAATATTCTTCTTCGAAGACTGATGGGTATATACACACTAATAGAGCATCACGAGCATAGAATGTAGTTCGGAAACTAATCCTATTAAAGCCCGGCATCGGCTCATTGCTCGAGAAATACCATGCCTAATAGCTGATTCAAAGACAAGGGATACTCCAGGCTATGTTACAGGTTAATCACTATGACTGCTGGATTCCAGTGAGGACATGTTCCCGGTCTGATGGTGTGCAGACCTTCCATCCCGGCATATTCTACCCCACACTCGGTGTTTCAACCAGTACCGGTTCGAAGCTTCATGAGGATTGCCATAGGTAGCCAAGAGATTCACGAGCCTTTGCTACCTAAAAGCACCATGATCGCCAGTCCGATCTCTGCGGGGAATACAGAGATATTCCCGGCGTATAAGCCCGGCATCCGGCCTCCCCGGTACACTAAACTTACCCCACACCGACCGGAACCGGATTCTCCTCATCCGGATGGCTATCGTCGGACAGTCTACTCTTTCTATAGTAAGTAGGTGATCAACTACAGGGCGTACACTCAGTATAGATAGCAGCAGAAATATTTTTTATTTCTCACAGAATCAAGAAGCAATCTCTAGTATTATAATAACAAACACGTCGTTTAACATGAGCAACCTGTCAGACTTCAGTCTCCTCTCCTTCGATGTCTATGGCACTCTCATCGACTGGGAGACGGGTGTCTTGAACGGCCTCAAGCCCCTTTTACAAGCCAACCATGCCGAACCTTCTCGAGAACATCTCTTGAATATTTATCACGAGGCTGAGGCTGCTCAGCAGGAAAAGACTCCTGACATGAAATACTCTGAGCTCCTCGCCACCATCCATCCCCAAATCGCGGAGCGTCTTGGTCTGCCCAAACCCACCGCTGAGCAGGACAAGGCATTTGGTGACTCCGTAGGATCCTGGCCTGCATTTCCTGACACCGTCGATGCCCTACGCCGCCTTGGCAAATACTATAAGCTTGTCGTCCTCTCCAACGTGGACCGCGAGTCCTTCGCTGGCAGCAACTCGGGACCTCTTCAAGGCGTTCCCTTCGATCTTACCATCACGGCTCAGGATGTTGGCAGCTACAAACCCAGCTTGAACAATTTTGAGTACCTACTACGTGAGGTGGATGCCAGATTTGGAATTCAGAAGCAAAAGGTGTTGCAGACTGCCCAGAGCCAGTTTCACGATCACCAGCCCGCCAAGAAGTCAGGCATCAAGTCAAGCTGGATCGAGAGGCCAGGAGCTATCATGGGAAACAGAGAGAACCCGATTTACGACTGGAAATTTGCGACGCTTGGGGATATGGCAGATGCATTGGAGAAGGACCTCGCGAGCAAGTGAGGGTGGTTTTGGAATAAGTCATATGCTCGCATATTGTAATATAACATATCTTGTAGGTAGTATATATTACGCATATAACGTATGCACTCACCAATATTTCTTCTGTGTTACATGACTACTCATATATCATCGTGGCCTTTGAATATACAATGATACCAGCTTGAGCACCACAATCGGGTGATAGGTAACTGAGTCGCTCCAAGTAGTTTTCTGTTCAGGTAACCACCACCAACTTCATACAATGCTGAGTTAGCTGCGTATATCATGTTAACGCTGAAGTGCCTTGGGGTTCCATAGCATCAGAGAGGCATAGTTCATTATCTGCCCCAAGACATGGCCTTACATGTAAGCATATAGAGACTCCAATGACGGCCTTGTCAGTTGCAAGTATTGTTGACCACCAGACAAGCTACTTTCCCTATGAACGGCTTCAAACTAACAAGCTCCGTAATTGGGCGATTACTACTGAGTCGGGATGCCTGCTGTAGTGGTGTTTATACCATCGTGTAACAATCATGACTTCAAAGCCAAGTATGATGGCATGAATACCCTCATACACCCAGTCCAAGTGATTCATGTTAATTCTCATCCTAACCCAACCTAACCTAACCTATGCTCGCTCTAAGTACTCCCAATAACCCATCCCAGTTCCCCCGTTCTGCCCTGTCTAGTGTTCCTTACCACGCGCGTCTGTCTATTATTCCACCTAGCAGCCGCCAAGGCAACCAAGCTCATTTAGCGCTGGGCAATCATATTCTCTCCGCGTCCCAATCGATTCCAATGAAACAACACTCTCTTCTGTCCTTACATCTTCATCCGCGACCTCTCGCAGCCGCGATTGTAGGGTCAGAAGGTTCCTCTCTGTGAGACGCTACCCCTCAAATAAGTTCGAAACGCTCTCTAGTCCATCTGGCGTTCCTTTTCGGGTCACCTCCATTGCCCCTCTCGTCGAGTTTTGTTCTGCTGGTGGTTCACTCATGAATTGTTGAGCCATCTTGGTTCGACCGCCCCTCTTGCGGTTGGAACCACCAAATGCACTGCTCTTAGGAAGCTTACCCATCTCGGACACGCTTACACCCTTGAGATCCTTGAGAATATCCAGCACAACAGCACGTTGCTGGCGCGTGTGCGCACCGGGCCTGGCCACGTACGTTGAAAGCCGGTCCAGGTCCGTTGGATTCACGTTAGGCAACGACAGTAATACGTCCCTAGGGGTCGAAGTGATCGGGCTATAGTAGACAACAATAGCCGCGATCAGTGCAGCAAGCTCCTTTTGGAGTTCCACAAAGTACGGCTCATGGAACGACGTAATACAGGCTTGGAGAACATCGAGCGAGATGTATTCCCGGATAGCCGACGAAATTGAAGACGGAATAGGGAACTTGTCTCCAGCAATCTGCCCGTCCAGTGGGCTCTGTTGCACAGCCTTGGGCAGCTGCCCATCCACGAGGTGGAACTCAGGAACCAGCGATACAAATAATCGCAGAATCATGCTACAGCACCGTGTATCTCGCATTCGGATTCCGTGAGTACAGAAAACAAGCAGTGGCTCCACTACCTCCTGGTGGGTGAGACAGAATCGTCGAAGACTTGGATAGTTCTTGGCTTGACTAGACTCTGCTTCATCATCTCCCTCCTCTATCGGCCCATCTATGAAGTTGTTAATTTGGTTGTTATTGACAGACATGAGACGTTGTTGATACTTACTGGGCTTTGTCGGGTCGAGGAAGTCAGCCACCATCAATACCGCGGTATAGGTGACTTGTCGTAGAATGCTCTCAACTTTCATTTCCTCCTTGAGTCCTGCCTCGCCGTCCGCAGCAACCTCCTGTTGGTGTTGCATCCTGTCCCATTCGCCATTGATCTTGGAGTCCATCTGCTGGAAACATGAAGCCAGCAGCTGTGGAAGGAAATGTTCTCGGCAATCAACGGGGCAGTCGTCTACCAAGTATCTGACCAGATTGAGGAGGTTGCTTTGCTGATGTGTAGATAGCCAGACGGAGTCGGCAAAAAGAGCCTTGGAAAGGGGTGCAGAGAGCCCTTCAAATCCATAGAACTGCCTTTCCAAGCGGCTCATGCAGTAGATGATAGCATAAGCGGTTTCACGGACGAATCGAACCGATCCACGAATAGTCGACGCAAGACCTTCTATCGTGTTCTTTTTGTCCACAACACGAGCATAGAAGTCATCCTTGCTCCCTTCAGAAATTCCGGCTTGCCAAAACCGATCACTGAGAATTCGGTTAACCGTCGACCGCATCTCAACAGGCAAGCCAGTCCAGTTGTCAGGATTATGCGATGCATGCGCAAAGCTTAGGAACTCAAGCAGATCAGCTAGGATATTCGAAAAGCCTTCCTGCCACAGGGCATAAGAAGCCTTGAATGCATCCGAGGATTTGTCCAGTCGTTCAACAGAGAATGCCAAGAAACTCTTGGTAGATCGAAGTGGAAGAAGCTTCAACCGCTCCTCGAGCTCACTCTGAAGAGCCAGGCCTTCAGCGTCGAGTTCGCGTGAGCCCCAGTCCTGAATTTCGTGTGCTCGTCGGCTCGCCATGTAGTTTTGGGCCTTGTCCAGCCCTAATAGCTCACAGAAACTCGCGTATGACTTGAGAGAATCCCGAACATTCTCGTTCTGCCATTGGGCCTTTACAGGATCAATGAATTCGCGTAGCTTTTGAATCTTGGCCTGGGCATCAACGCCCGTAGCTCGGTGACTGTCGGCTTGTTAGCAACTACTAATACGTAGGAATTTCCTGTACTGACATGATGATGAAAAGAAAACTCTTGTATGCAATCGAGCGCTTCTCATCGAGTGATCCAGACGACATCATCTCATTCACCTTATTCTCGATTTGATCATATACACCCTGGGAACCCATTAGTGTGTGTCTCCAAGTCGTTATCCAGCCAACTTACCAAAAGATGGTCCGGCATTTCCGAAGCCAGTCGCTGCAACTCAACCATGCTCTCACCTTGCAAATCTTTAATAGCATCATTTAAGGCCCTGTTTTCTGGTTGCAGAGCCGGCCACGTCAGCAAGATGTGCTCCAGAACCTTTAGCATAAACGTGGCGTTCTGGTTGAGCGCAGTTGTCGAGAAGTAGACGAGCAATTGTAAAGTTCTTTTTCTAATCATGGGATCCTCGAAGCTCATCTCCAAGAGCTTGTTGCACCATGACTCCAAGTGCGCCTCGATCTCTGGTCCTTGTTGTTGATACTTCTCAGGCCGGTGCTTGCGCCATTTCGAATAACCCTTAAGAGTCGCTTCAATGACCGTAAACTGGGCATCAACACGTAGCACTGGCATAGAATGCTTGAAATAATTTTGCTTGTCTAGTGGAGGGTATCCATCATAAAGATGCTGTAACAAGTCTTCTGTCCGGCCGAGAATATATGAAATCGCGTCGATCAGCTTCAATTGTACAACGGCCTCGATAACCTGCGAACTGTATCGACGGTAGTTGCCCAGGAAAGCATGTCGCTCGGGTATTGTGTCTGTGTCTTCCATAAGATACAGGAAAGTAGGTTCCTGTGTGTCTTCGGGCAGATTCTCATATCGAAGCAGTCTCGAACTGCATGTCTCCAAAAGGGGTGGAATCAGCGCAGAAACATGCTCGCTGGGGCCAATCAAGCGGTTGCTGAGTAGTCGAGTCCATGTCACAAGAACCGGAATAGATACCATCAAGCTCTGGTGTTGCACCACCTGGACCAGGAGCTGCAGAAAATCGTCCTTGGCGACCTCAGCTGGTAGTTTCGAGAACTTCCTGTCAAGGTAGTCTCCGAGACATGACAGCATCTGAGACAGCCTGTTAGCATAACCCTGGCGCGATGCACTATTCAACTTACCTCTGATAGCTTCTTCAGAGTCTGGTATTTGTCCTCATCGATGTCTTCGGGGTCCACAGCAGACCATTCAAAGAGTCGCTTACACAAGTCTATTGAGGCGCGGCTGTACATGGGAGCAACCAACTCCCGAAACTCGTCGTCCGAAAAGTTAGTTCTGCAGTACAACGCATGGAGAGCTTCAAGAGCAGCCTGTAACTTGGTTAATAAACAATCTTCATGTGTCTGACCTTGGGCGTCTGTTACCTTCTGAATGGCGACCTGCGACGAGGCCAGACCAGCACACATAACCTCGACACAACGCGCAGACGAAACAGCCTTGGGGATAGCCCAGGGCATTAGTGATAGGAAAACAGATAGGCCCTTGAGTATGCACAACTTTACGTCGTCATTATCCTGGGGTGCCGAGTTTAGACAATAATCCAGGAACGCAGACAGCCGGCTAAGCCAGCCATCATCCCCATATCGCACGGGTGGGCCAGGTTGTCGTTTGGGAAAGGCCTCGACCAACACTGCGGTGGGAGTGAAGATCTCGACACATGCCTTACTGAGGACGCCTTCCCGCATAGCGACCACCGAGTCATCGCCTGAGAAAACTTCATCAGAGAGGTTCTCAAGGACAAACATGACAAGCTCTTTGTGGACCGAAGAATCGGGAATCTCCCACAATTGGTAGAGCATAGAGTCCATGTCCATCCATTCGGCGCCCCAACATCTCTTGGCCACCTCAACCCAAAGCTGAGCCGTCTTGTTCCTTAGGTAGGCTGGGTCTTCCTTTGCGACAGCTTGGCCGAGGCGCAGGACCCATTGTCGTACAGCATCGGTCTGCTCTAGGGTGTAGGATGACCATCGGTATCGAATCGCATGCTCGAGTAGTGAGAGGGCGTAGTGTCGGATAACGGGTGATTGCGACTTGTCGGAAGCGAGGTTGTAGCCTTGCATGGGCGCTTCAGGGATATCTTTGACCTCCTCGAGGAAGGACTGGGCTTGCCTACGGGCATCGTTGGTCGAGAATGGGCTGTGGACGACCTCGAGCGCTTGGTGTATCTTGGTAAGAACCTCGGAATCACCGCCAGGGCCTGCCGACGGCATCGAGCTACCGTTGGCCGCCATATCGTTATCTCGTGTTGGCGAGCGATGGAACGTTTGCGAGAATGGGAATCACGGGAGAGGCAAGACGGAAGTGCTTGTTCTAAGCAAGCTCTTTTAAGGGAACTTGGTCACACGCGACTATCTAGGCCAAAGCCATGAGAGGAGGGAGATCGCAGGGATGCTTCCGTGTTTGCTGTTTGCTGTTCACGTTCGAAGATTCGTTTGCGACGGAAGTCGATGCGGGAGGGCAAGATGAAGCAAATAAAAGATAAAGCAAGCAAGCAGAAGAAGAAGAAGAAGCAATAATCGGAGGTGGTTTGGGATGACTAGATGCAGATATAAAAGCAAACTGTAATGGTGAAGGCGGTGAAGAGAAAAAAGAAATTGGTTAAAGTATCAAGTTGCTCTTGGAGATGGAAGTGGTTGCTCTGCTGAGACTGGACTGAGAGAAGGATGGAAGTGTTGGGCTAAAATTCAAAGCTCTCTCAGGCTGACGGAGCCGAGAGCGACCCGTGCTGGGACCTAGACCATTGGCAGCGGGGCATTATGGGTGAAACAATTCACATTACACGTGCCCAGGCTTTATAAAGAGAAGAGCTTCTGATGAAGCATTGGGAGACTCTGAAAGACAAAGAAAGTATAACATAAAAAGTTTGCTTTATTTACGTTCTACTAATTGAAGCCATGTAACCAGCTCATCGTCTATTCCTGCCCCAATATAGTCCTCCTATACATACACTTCTCAACTAATGTCTACATACTTATTTCTTCACCAGATACATCAAGCTCCGCATGCACGGCCTTTGTGGCACCCTAAATGGGGTCCAGTTATTGTTGGGGTCCTTTGTTTCCAGACCGTTTAACGTCCTGTCCTGCAGGGGACCTTCAAATCAGCTGCAAGGCTGATCAAAGAGATCAATATTGGTTTGACTCTCAGCCCAACTCCAACCAACAGACCCCGCGTCACTCTCCAACAGGGGCTGAGGATCGCCGTGTTATTACCCAGTTGCGTCTGCCGGTTTTAGTGCATGCCTCAGACGGAGATTTGAAACAAATTATTACAAGGGTGCTGTCTGTGAAGTAGCTGCTGTCAACTACGTTTAGATGTATAGAACCTATCAAATTCACGGGAGCATAAGAAGTCTTTGAGATGTTTGCATTTATATATCATCGTATACATCATGGCTCGCATTCCCATAGACAAAGAAGCTTATCGTAAAAGCTCGTCGACACACATCGTAGTCTCCCCCCCACTCCCTCTTCTCGCATAAAATCGCTTCCATAATTCATACTCTTGTGTTCCTCAAACCTCGCCAGAACTCTGCAAGTCCACTCCTTCTCTTGCTTAACCTCCAGCTCAACAAGTCTGGCGCCTGCGTGCATGCATGAAGCGAGGATTTGCAGTCTAGTAGACTCCGCACCCTCTTGTATCTTGACCAGATCCAACCGCCAAACTCCTCCTCCCATGTTCTCTTCCAACGCCAGCTCGACCTTTTTCATTCCATAAGTTTCATGCAAATCATGTATAACAAAAACACGCAAATGGTCATCATAACTACCCGTCACAACCACCCTTCCACGATCCTTCATGAACAAAGGAAGCGGGAGAATTGCGGTGACGCCTGCATTGTGTATCCCTTTGATAGTGATGGGTGAATAAGGTTCTTCGTATAGAGATTCAGGGTCATCTGAGTCCCAAATGCAAGACGTGCAGCGGAGCATAGAGTCATCTCCGCCGCAGTAGGCTGTAACTTGGGCCTTGTCTTGACTCGATTCAGATGTCCCTGAAGAAAAAGCGATACACCAAGCCTCAAGTGAATTGGAGATATTCAGATCCGCATACTGCTCAGTGATGCGGAACTCCTTGTCCAAGCGCATTAGTCGTGCAGAGCTTGTCGAAGTCGTAATGCCAATCAAATCAGGAATCTCGGGGTGCCAATTGCATTGAAGAAACAAGACATCTTCTCCGATATCCTCACATCTACTTGTCGAAATATGTTGAAGCGGCGATGAAGGATTCTGAGAGGGGTCCAACCTGAATACAGCCAGTGTCCCGGTGCTCGATACCACAGCCAGAATATCTCCTAGACCTTTGGAGGGGTGAAAGCGAAGATCCAGGATGGCTGATGGTTGCGAGACAGTTTGGACTAGATGACTTGACTCTGTGTAAGCCTCCACCACAATAGTGAAACAAAGAAAACCTACAGCTGTGTTCCGTCAACTTTGAAGACTAACAAACTTCCATTACGGCTTTGTGGTGTTTTGGACGTCGCTACAGCGCCATCATCACCTTCATCCTTGCCCTCTTGGTCGTCTCTTTCAAGGTTGTAGGTTCCCACCACAAACAACTCAGGATGCGCCGGGCAAAATTGAATGCAACTAGGAGGAAGATCCAAGGTTAAGGAAACCTTTGACGAGACAACCTTTGATTCGTCCATTGGATATCCTCTCTTTTGGTGTTAGATAACAAATGGCAAGGTTTTATCAGGCAAAGAACAAACAAATCAACAACAAACGGATGGAGTTCAAACGGCGGGGCAAGCGGGTGGCTTGCCGCCCGTCCTAGGGTGCTGGGGGTTAAACTCC
Source organism: Fusarium buharicum (assembly GCA_014822075.1). Taxonomy (NCBI): domain Eukaryota; kingdom Fungi; phylum Ascomycota; class Sordariomycetes; order Hypocreales; family Nectriaceae; genus Fusarium; species Fusarium buharicum. The sequence goes on along the minus strand of JAATHB010000309.1, from coordinate 37,502 downwards.
AGGTCTCGTTTACGGGATCTAAGGAAACATGCTGCTAATAAGCTACTAAGAACGTTTTCTAAGTTTTAATAAATTGATTATCCTCTCTTTCTTTCATTCTTTGCTAATTGATGCATTTTTTTAAGCAATACTTCAGTTGTGGCGTGTGAAAGAAGTTACAGTTCAACTGCCGGACTAGCGCTTCATCAACAACGCGAACTTGCTTCTGCGACTCCCCTCCCTGCTAGGTTACCTGTCTCCTTACGTCAACAGGCGGTGCTTCATGAACCCTTCCATTCTTTCATCAGTCTTTCGAGCAAAGCGCTGTCCTATTCTTTGACACAGAAGCCTTTCTTCTCCTTTCAAGCTTCTGCTGTGTATATTTGTGTACTTTCACAAGTAGCAGACGTTGACGAGAGCATCATCTTCGATCAACACCACGGTTCTCTGCTCTCACTCGACTGCATTACTCAGCATCTTTCCATATCAACGCCATGGAATTTTCTGATGATTCCGATTTCTATGGTACCATCTATTTCCCTGTCAAAATTACATTCATATGAACTTACGCAATCTAGGGGACGACGAGACAGTGATGGACCTCCACCGGCGTGTACGAGACTTCGACGTTGAGAGCTGGAGACTCCAGCAGCAGCAGAATCCTGGGCGCCCACTGCCTCGCAAAAACATCATCGCTGATACACCACACCTTCACAACCCCTATGCTGGCGTTCACTATGCGTGGCAGCTCACTGAGACCGTAGACGAGTTCCTTGCCCGTTTGCCGCCAAAGACGACAGACATGACAGAGGATACACCTTGGATCTTTATCTGCAATCCATATATCCCCCGTGTAGAAAAGTCCATGGCACAGAATCAGCTGAGCAAGGGCAATGAAGATGAGGCTCCTGAAGAAGAAGGCAGCAAGACGGCACTTGTGATGGAAGCTGGTCTCGAGAGACTGGAGCTTGTTGCCAAGTTCAACGAAGGCATCAAGAAAAGCAACAAGGTGCTGTCAACACAGGAGCGAGAGATGAATAGGGAAAAGAGGCGGGCTTCGGAGGACATACTGAACCTGGCACACGCCGCCAAAGTCCGAGCTGGCAAGGTATGTGTTAGAAGAAGCCTTCGTCGAGACTTGGCTGACTCCAATAGTGGATGCTTTTCTGCTCACCAGCAGAAGTAAACGATGTCTGGGAAATCGTAGCAAAAGCGACAGCCAACAATGAGCTTGGCATCGCCGCAAAGGTGGCTCCTCGACCAGTCGACGAGGACTCTCGCAAAGACCGACTCATCTGCGTCTACACGACCGATTTCGCAGACAAGGCCGACGTTGGCAGGGTTCTTCAGAAGCTGCGAGAGCTCAGATTGGTTGAGGCTCGAGGGAGGCCGATCTACTATAAGCCAGGTGAGTCATGGGGAAGTGTGAGGTGTCTGCTGTAAGAAAAGTGAGGCTGACGCAAGTCGATAGATGCATATACCTACATAGGGATATCATTCGGCAATCCCTGGGGTCTGAGAGCGTCGATCTATAACTCATCCGACATCTTGCAGACCTGACGACAACAATAGATGACTCATCCAGTCGTGTAGAAAAATGGCAAAAAGGCATATCCCACCGCATATAAAAATGCAAAATCGGGGTACATAGTGTATAGAGGGCAAAGGCAAATCATTTCGTCATAAACATCATACCCAAAAGACCAAACGCCAGTTGTAACGACGATGGTGATAATTCCATACCATCAAATGCCATCGCTGACCCTTCCATCCATGCCCACCATCAATAAACCTCCATAACTCAGGCATGTCGAAACGCCGCAACCCCGCTATAAACCAGTAGATAAGGCGTCTCATATAATTCGTGGCAGTCAAACATCAATAATCTCGAGGTCATTAGAACCAGCGTCAAGATCGATATACTTGAGCGGTAGAACAAGCCGGTATGCGCTGTTTCCGTTCAGATAATAGCGGTGCAGTTTCTTGGTGCGGAGAAAGCCAAGCTGCTCGTACAATTGCATAGCGGCGACATTGGTCTCCTCAGTCTCTAGCACAATCTCATCGGCATTGCGTTTTGCCATAGCGTCGATAGCCTTTTTGACGAGGGTCGTAGCAATTCCATGGCCACGGAAGTCGGAAGCAACGGCCAGCATGGCGATGTAGCCTCGTCGAGTGGGGTTTGAGTGCGAGGCGTGGACTTCCAGCTTGCACACAATAACGCCAATGAGGGATGAATCGGCTGGGTTCAGGGCCTGAGAGACAAGTCAGATATCTGAAGTTTTACGTGTCAAGATCCTAGGTAGGTCTGACCATGAAACAGAGATGTGCCCACTGGCATAGGAAGTAGCGGTAGACATAGATGCTATAGGGCTCACTCAAGTCCTTTGAGATGAGTGCCCGGATAGCTGGTAAATATTGAGCTTCGAGAGCGTGTTCGTATTGGACGTAGCGTAATTCGCCTGGGAGGTTGTTGATTTTGTTAAGGGCCATGGGAGTAAAATGTTTTAGTGGACAAGCAGAACCAGGCTGATGCTGAGTATAGAAGTCTAGCGCTCTGGATTATGTGGCAACTTCAATGAGGTATGCAGTTGTATTGAGTAGAGTTGGGGTTGACCGGGAAGTTGAGTGAGATCTCAGAAGTGTTGAAGGTTTAAAACAAGATCTTGAGCTTTGGCATCCAAAGAGGGGCAGTCAGAAATGGAGCTCAGCCGGTATCGGTGAGTGCCAATAAGAAGGAGGGGTAAGGTCCAGATGGAAGGAGTCGTCGTTTAGATCGATAGAGTCATAACTAACAAGAGGGTGGGAAGATCTTGAGATTAGGCACGTTAGATCCGAGCATTGAGGTTGAAGTGGCAATATCTCACCCAAACGTCAGGAAGGTGTTGGCGAATTACCAGGTTTGGCAACCAAGAAATGTAGTCGCGCATGGCCACGAGGGCAAGGCACGCAGGGTAGTTGGCAGGGGCCATTAGAGTGCAGAACCGAGCTAAGCCTATCATAGAGCTCTAAGTGAGGGGCATTAGAGCTGGAGCTGTAAACCTCCACTCCAAGACTACCAGGCGAGGCCTGAGCTCCCGGTTTGCCCGGGTTTGAGAGTAGACAGTAGGTACCTACTTTACTTACTAATATATGTTTATAGTGCCATCGCCTACATTTTTCTATTCATATTTGTAGCAAGGGAAGAGCCATTAGTGGTTACAGAATTCAAAATGTTTAAACATTAAAAATATTACTAAAGAAGGATCCAGTGCACAAAGAGAAACTTTTTATCATTTTAGTACCTTGAAAGCAGATAAGAGCTGAAGCCCCTAAGGTATCTAATTTAATGCTTTGACGCATCTGGTCGCCTTCCACGGGCCCATTCCAGAGTCCTTCATACATAATCTCGGCACCTGCCTTACCTTAGGTACCTAGCTTTGACGTCAGGTTCCTGCCTATCAGGTACACCCAGCCTGTCGTTCGAGGCTCCCGTCCCCCTCCCTGCCTGCCTGCCCTGACATCTTTCATGTGATGGACGGAATTCTCAAACATGGCGCAACTATTTTAATTTCCACCGTGACAATGATTTTATACATTGAATGTCATGGCCCTTCAATTCCGGTAACTCCCTTCTTTTAAACAACTCATAGCGCATAATATAAGGCTGCTGACACTCGATACACCTCGGGTTTTGACCCCCGGTTTTTGTTTTAAGCACGCGCCCACATGAGCGTCATAGCTACGTCCAATAATTCTTAACCACCAGCAATTTCCTTACTTCGACTGAGCATCTTTCTTCTCCCATCCAGAGACTGAACCAGACGGCGCCTCACAGGGGCCTGTTATTCAGTCAACACCATGGCCACTACTTTGCGACGACGAAATATTAACCATGAAAATAATTCCGAGAGCGACGATAGTTCTAAGGAGGGCAGTCCAGCACCTCATCCAGCCACCCACGTCCATGTTGTTGAGCATGTCGTTCCGAAAACCCGAAAACGACGCAATACCTTCATCTTTTTTCTCGGCAGTTTGTTTGGAATAATAGCTGCTGGATTCTTTGCGTCAAGCAATGACCTTATCGACCTTCCCGAGTTCTCCGACCTATCCATGGACAGCCTGTTGGATGCTCTGCCTGCTGGCTTGGTCAAGGATATGCGTGACCTTGTACAAGGCGAGCGCGACTTTGCTGAATCATATGAGCCATTCTCTGTCGGTATTAAAGCTCGATCTGAAGGCCTCGAAGCGTATCATCCTATGATCATGATACCTGGTGTCATCTCGACCGGACTCGAGTCGTGGGGAACCGCCAACATCTCAAAAGCATATTTCCGGAAGCGACTTTGGGGTAGTTGGACCATGATGAAGGCCCTGGTCATGGACAAAGAGGTCTGGAAGAAGCATGTCATGCTCGATAAAAGGACGGGCCTTGACCCGCCCTTGGTAAAGCTAAGAGCTGCCCAAGGCTTCGATGCTACCGACTTCTTCATCACGGGCTATTGGATATGGAACAAAATCTTTGAGAACCTCGCTTCTATAGGCTACGACCCAACCAACTCTTTTACGGCTGCCTACGATTGGCGCTTGTCCTATCACAATCTCGAGGTGCGAGACCGCTATTTTACTCGGCTTAAGTCGTACATTGAAGTCGCCTTGGCTACTGAGGACAGAAAAGTCGTTCTCGCATCACACAGCATGGGGAGTCAAGTACTTTACTACTTCCTTCACTGGGTACAGTCAGAGCAAGGTGGCCGTGGTGGCCAGGACTGGGTTGAACGTCATGTTGACTCTTGGATCAACATCAGTGGGTGCATGCTCGGCGCGGTCAAGGATTTGACTGCTGTGCTCTCTGGTGAGATGCGCGACACGGCCCAGTTGAACCCGTTTGCCATTTATGGTTTGGAAAAGTTCTTGAGCAAGGAGGAAAGGGCCGAGATATTCCGCGGCATGCCTGGCATATCTTCTATGCTGCCCATAGGCGGCAATACCGTATGGGGTAACCTGACGTGGGCACCAGATGACTTGCCAGGCCAGAACCATTCGTACGGGTCTCTGTTGAACTTCAGAGTTGGTTCCAACTGGACAACTCCTGATCGCAACTTTACTGTTGAGGAAGGCTTGTCCTATCTGCTCAATACGACCGAGGACTGGTATCAGGATCAGATCAAGGCAAGTTATTCACGTGGCATTGCCCATTCCATTGCCGAGGTGGAGGCCAACGAGTTGGATCCCAGGAAATGGATCAATCCCCTTGAGACCCGATTGCCACTTGCACCGAGCCTCAAGATCTACTGTTTCTATGGTGTTGGTAAACCCACCGAGCGAGGATATTACTACAGATCCCCCGACCAGCCTTTGATGACAAACCTCAACATCACCATCGACACAGGCTACACCGAGGGAGACGTGGACCACGGCGTCATCATGGGCGAGGGCGACGGTACTGTCAACCTCATCAGCACAGGCTACATGTGTAACCATGGCTGGAACATGAAGCGCTACAATCCGGCAGGCGTCAAGGTCACGGTAGTTGAGATGCCCCACGAACCAGAGCGATTCAATCCGCGAGGAGGTCCTCGGACGGCTGATCATGTCGACATCTTGGGGCGATACAACCTGAACGAGCTGCTGTTGCGGGTGGCCGGTGGGAAGGGTGACACAATTACAGATTTTGTTGTCAGCAACATTAAAGAGTATGCATCTAAAGTCAAGATTTATGACGATGACCACGACAAAAATGAGGACGAGGAGGACGAGAAGGAAGAGAGGAATTCATAGACTGAGTACCTCACAGCGTTGCCGGTGTTGGAGCTATTGCTTGCGTGCATAGCTGTGTGCATGTTTGTGCTCTTGGTTTTATTTTGTTATTGCGCTTTTTGGTGTTTCGGAGCTGCCATAGAATACTTGTTATCGCTCATGATACCCTCACATGTGTTGAGACATCCTCTTGGGGACTTTTGAGTTTGGAATTTCAACAGCGTCTATATACTTAGGTACTACAGTAAACTATAGTTGTGATGTTGTGTTTCATATGATGCCCTGAGTTCGGCCTCAAAGCCCCATGTATACAGTGAGAGCAAAATGTGGCGGTGCTGCTATTAATGATGATGACTTTTTTACTCAGCCACATCAACGATAGGTACTGTAGCAAGCACCAAATGTTAATTGCTGTGTGGTCCGCCAAGCCAGTGTTGAACAGGCGTGGATGAGGTCACGCCCACGGTATAGCGACCTAACGGCTCGCAACAACCTGAGTACCTTACCCTGAGTCTCGACCCCGCCACCTGAATTCTGAAGAAACAAACTTTGGCTTCATATTTTCAACTCTGCTCGCGTCGCTTCAGGAGATGACCACTGCGTCTACGTCTGCCCTCGGAAGTCATTGTCAGTTGGCTCGTCGTTTGCTCCTCTCTCCCCAGTCCAACAACACTCTCGATCAGCTTCGCATCACGCAGATCCAGCCTCGGCAGCAGGACCCGATGCCTTGGTCCCTGTACCCATACGGAAACGAGGACCATGGCAGAATTCGAAGAAGCCTCTCACTTTTATGAGGAGGATGAGGAACAGCTCTGGAGTAGTGGGTTTTTTCTGAACTGCAGCGCGCCGTTGTAGGGAGATGAGCTACGACAGACTTGACTGACACGGTTGAATTCACAGATCTTGATAAATGCGTGTCGAGCCAATGCGATTCCCACGAAACGATCGACGATGCCCTGCGTACTTGGATAGACTTGACAACACGCCTCCGCGATCACTTCTACGAATCCCAAGATGAAGTCGTTACATGTGCGCGGATGCTCCTTTCTAGCGACCTGTTTCAGGGTAACAAGGACTACGTTCGCACTCAGATTATATACAGCCTCCTCCAAGAGGATGAGACGGGGCCATTACATGCCATCGTTTGCCTTCTTCTTCTCGATGGTTGCCAGGACGATACCATGTTTCCTCGCATGGTGAAGGAGGCGTGCTTCCCCCGCCTGCTCGAGCTGATCAATGGTCGCCGAGACCAAGATCACCGTCTCCACCGGCTCCTATTACAGCTCATGTACGAGATGTCGCGTATGGAGCGACTTCGAGTTGACGATTTAACAATGGTAGATGATGAATTCGTCCACTACCTTTTCGCCTTGATTGAGGAGTTATCTGATGATGTGCATGATCCCTACCACTACCCTACCATTCGGGTTTTGGTGAGTAGTCCGGATTTTGCAATCATTTTTTTCGCAGTAGCTTACATAGACACAGCTTGTCTTGAACGAACAGTATATGCTTGCTTCGACCGAAGCCACCGATCCGTCTTCTCCTACCTCACCCCTTACGAACAGAATTGTCAAGTGCTTGAGTCTCCACGGGGCGTCGTTTCGAACATTTGGCGAGAATATTATTTTGCTCTTGAATCGAGAAACTGAGACCTCACTACAGCTGCTCATTCTGAAGCTTCTGTATCTGTTGTTCACAAACAAGGCAACTTATGAGTATTTTTACACAAATGATTTGCGGGTGCTCTTGGACGTTATTATCCGGAACTTGATGGACCTACCAGATGAAAAGATGTCTTTAAGACACACCTACCTGCGAGTACTATATCCGCTGCTGGCGCATACACAGCTCAGTCATCCACCACACTACAAGCAGGACGAGATTATACGCGTCCTGAATATTCTTCGAGGCTCGCAAAACGTGCACTTTGCTCCAGCGGATGACACAACTCTTCGATTGGTCGATCGTGTATCCAAGGTTAAATGGATTGATGAAGCGCAGTCACCAGTAGTTGGATCTGGCGAAGCTGAAGTGGCCCGCAGATTCTTGGGCATCAGTCTATCACGTTCGCAGACGGCGAGTAGTGTCAGCGTAAGCGATGTCGCGGCAGTTAAGGAGAAGCCGGGAGTGCAGACACCAAGTCGTTCAGCCGAGGGGGCCGACGCTGATACAGCAGAGACGGGCGCCACGATGGCTACCAGGCCCAAGAAGCCTCTGCCAGAGGTGCCGAAGCATCGCCATGGAGTCCCGTTTGCGCAAAAGTTTGTCAATGGAGGACAGAAGAAGACACCTCCGAAGGCGCCGCCGCCGAGACGATGGGGACGGATGAAGACGGTTGAGAAGCCTCCTACAGACCCCGTTCAGGAAACGGTTACAAAGCAGGAGGCTTGATATAAATCGACTGAGCTACGAACTCTGAACAGCAACATGCCGGAGAACGGAGAGCACCGTTGAGCATTGTCACTCCTGTGGGCTAGATGAGGCATTTGGTTTTTTTTTTGACGATGGCGTTTGTGGAGCTTTACTTGGCTGGACACAAAGCATTAGGCACGGCGTTTCGGATGGGTTGAGGGAAATTGCAAGTAGCCTGCGGCAAGCCTCTTAGCGTACTACCGTGTACAATACCTACCTAGGTATCAAGAGAAGTGTTAGGTAGGATTTCGCATACAGAGAAGAGTAATTGGAATATCGATGTTTGGCAATGGCATGTGATGATGGCATCATGGGATAAATTGTGTAACGCGGTGATGCCAAAGAAGAGGTGAACAATTGTGACTCTTTCGAGTAATGTCACCCGTCTCTTTTCGACAAACCTGTCCCTCTCCGGCAATCATATCCTCACAATGCCGAGCTGCAATCCTGATCTTAGACTTGGGGGGAGCCAAGATTAACCAACTCGGGATATTCAAGATTGAGATGGACCTCGACGAAACACCGAAACAACAAAGTTGTAGATCCGGGACACGGCGATGCCGAAGCGGATCTCAGCCTTGAACCGGAGAGTGGATACAGCCGAGCCCGGTCTTGGGAGTCGGGAGCCTGGGGAAGATGACGATCGTCGTTGGGTTGCAGCTTTAGGTTGAGGCCATCACCAAACCAAGATCAAGATCAAGGGATGGACCCTTTGAGTGGCGTCTGTCGACGTCATTCTTGAAAGTGGAGGTGGGGAAGAGCACCAGAAAACTGGCTGCAACCAGCTGAGCTGCCATCATCCGCAGATGTATTGTACCTGAGAGTACATTACCTAGCCTGGGTTGATCTTATTTCCAGGGGATGAGAACATGGAAAAACATAGAATTAGGGGGTCTGACTGTGATCTGGCTCAAGTACTCGCAAAGTACCTCCAATTTATCCATGCATGGACCCATTTGGTGTAAGTGCCCGTGAGCTCTTAGCGTGCGACGGAAGGAAACCGAACGCCCCCCTTCTCCAAGCAAGCCCATCAACTGCATCATCCATCCGTTCCCCAAACAAACACCACGACGAATATCATTCATATCACTAAACATCATACGTACCGCTTAAACCACACAAGCGTCCAATCCCAATTTACTTTTAGTGGTTATTGACTCGGTTGACTCCAGCAACATACATACAGTACACTTGATATCCGTTCATAAACTGCAAAGCTAAACCAAGGTTTAATAGGTAATTTTTTCGCATATTCCCTCCTTTGCTCCAACTTATCGACGACGGACCTCGACAGATCGCATTCGATCTTCAGTCTATTACACGCTGATTCTCACCCTTCTACTCCACCTAGAACTGCATCCAAGTCTCCCAAAATACCACCAAGCAAGCCAAGCTGCGCCGTCGTCGATTCACCATCATCATTGTCTCAGAAAGTTCCTCCACTGCAGACTGCTCAAGGTGGGCTTCAGAGGCACTAGTCTCACGCTTTGGACTCGAACGGCCTCCAATTACGTTCTAGCGGCCATCTGTTGGCGTCCTGCCAGCGGTCAGTGTGCGCCCATTGCGTCAACACCATTATCCCGCCCGCCCTTGAACTTGCAACTCTACTGTACATCCTGATACATGCTCCAGTACTGCTCGCCCAGCAACCAAGCCGACCTTGCTCGCTCCGCACTACGTACCCCTCCACTCGGCGCCATCGCTGACTTTCTAGATTCTAGGTTCTAGGTTCCGGTTCATCTCCCTTCTGTCTCGGTCCCAGCTCCTCGTGGTCCATTCCGTCGTTCTCTTGCTCCTCCGTTGATCCTGGTCTTGCTTTGCTAGCTTAGACCACTCTACCTACCTACCTAGCGGCAGGAGAAATATCAGCGCCACCTCCGCCATGGATCTACCTCCCTCCCATTCTCATCAGTCTCAACCTTCGTCATTTCCACAACATCCCGCTTATTCCTACTCTTACGGACGTGATTCCTCACCTGAATCATCGTCAGCTTCTCATCAACGTGCGACTGCCACCAATACTGCCGCAAACACACACACCCAGTTACGTCCTCAATACGACGACAACTACCATCTATCGAATTCGCTCCACGCACCGCAGCCGCTATCCCACCAAGTCGGTCGTTTCACTGAGGAATGGGGTGCAGCACAGCGCGGACCATCCGTTCTCCTTGATTCTCCTCCAAACGGCGCCAACATGCAGCGCAGCAACTCTGTACACAGCTTCGCTGCTGGCGATGACCAACAGCTCCCGGCTCGTCAGAATACGCTAAAGAAAAAGAACTCAATGCGCCGCAATGGGAGCCTCAAACGTAGCGGCAGTCGTCGCAGTACGAGAGCTGGGAGCGTTAAGAGCCTTGCCTTGCAATCTACATCAGACCCAGATGAAGCTCACAGTGCTTTCCATTGTCCGGTTCCTACTTCAGGTAACCCAACCGACACCCTCTCGAATCGATTTCAGAATTGGAGAAAGGTGCTCAAGGACCTTATCGCATACTTCCGTGAGATCCAAGCCCACTACGAGCACCGCTCCAAGTCGCTCCTTAAGCTCGCCAATGTTTCCAATAACATTACCACACCACCTGGTTTCCTTCAGTCAGCTGGTATTGATGATGCGCTTCAGTTCTTGCGAGTGTATAACAAAAATGCCATCCTGGAGGCTAATAAAGCCAAGGACATTGAAGAGGATGTGATCCTCGCGCTTACTGGGTTGCGCAGCGATCTTCAACAGAAGATCAAAGAAATCAAGAATTTGTCGGGCGACTTCAAGAATTCAGTTGACAAGGAGATGGATCACACTCGTAAGGCTGTCAAGACCCTCAGCGACATCTTGGGGCGAAATGAGTTGGACGAGTCATCAACAACCGGCAAGCAAGACCCATACTTGCTGCGCTTGGCTGTCGATCGTCAAGTGGAGCGTCAACTTGATGAGGAAAACTACCTGCATCAGGCATATCTCAATCTGGAAAACTCTGGACGAGAATTGGAAGCAATTGTAGTTGGAGAGATTCAGAAGGCTTACAATGCCTATGCTGGTATTCTCAAGCGCGAAGCTGACAACTCATACAATGTCATCGGCGAGTTGCGAGATGGTCCCATTGCCATGCCCAAGGATCATGAATGGATGCACTTTGTAACCCACGACGACAAGTTTGTGGACCCGACTATTCCTCTCAGGACACCGGATCAGATTCACTATCCCGGACAGGACCACGAGGCAGCCCAGGAGATTCGAGCCGGATTGTTGGAGCGTAAGAGCAAGTACCTAAAGAGCTACACAGCCGGCTGGTAAGTTGCCGTCAGTATACCGGCATGATTGAAGCTAACATATTGTACCAGGTATGTACTTTCCGCTACGCATCTCCACGAGTTTAAATCAGCGGATAAAGCGCAAGCCCCCATTATGTCTCTATATCTTCCAGAACAAAAAGTAGGATCACATTCGAACGAAGGAGGCTCCTCGAACAAGTTTATTCTCAAGGGTCGTCAAACAGGCGGTATGCACCGTGGACACACCTGGGTCTTCCGTGCCGAAAGCCACGACACCATGATGGCGTGGTATGAAGATATCAAGGCACTTACGGAGAAGACTCCCGAGGAGCGAAGCCAATTCGTGCGCAGCCACTCAAGGAGCCTGAGTCGGTCATCACGGAGATCAGTTAGTAGCGATGGACTGGTCGACGATGAAGACGAGGAGCCTTTTACGGCTGATACCGAGTCGTATACCAACCCGGGACCAAGGCAACACGACGCGGCAGCCCGGCGATCTCAAGCAGGTGGGCGGTTCCCATCTGATATCCAAGTCAATGCGCAACGTGGCTTACAGGCCCCTCATTCGCCTTCTAGTGTAAGCTCTGGCTTCCAGGACAACAGGGAACCCGCTGTACCACCGATTGTCACGGGTGCCCTTTCAGGTCCGGCCGCTGGAGAATCGGAGCAAAATCGGGAGAACCATCTGGGTTATGGAGCTGTTCACCAGACACCCATGGATGAGATGCCCTCAAATGGTGCTATTGCTAGCCGAAAGGCGCACTACGACGGGGTAAACCCCTATACTAGCGAGCCGGTCCATTATACTCCTGTTGAGCAGGCGCCTTTCCAGCAGCAGTACGAACCACAGCAGCAGCAGCGGCAGCAGCAACCCGTTCAGCTATCGGATTACGTTGACCAACACCGTGATCAAACTTTTGTTCCTGTCGTGATGTCGCAGGGTAAGGATGAGCGTGATGATAATTTCGCCAATACTGAACAACGCGCCTATAACGAACAGCCCAATAACTACACCATGGAGCCACGGGATGAGCCATATGGCGGATACACAGTTGGGGGAAGTGGTCTTCAGACGTCAAGCTATCAACAGGACTTGTACGAGAATCCTACGACGTATGAGCAGCAGGCGTCTTATGATCAACAACCTAACTGGGATGGTCATGCCAATGGTGGTACCAAGATCAACAACTACACCACGACAACAGTGGGCGAGGGTTTCCCCAGACTAGATGGTGCGACTCAGCAGCCTCAGAAGGCCGAATCAGTGTATACGGAGCGCGACTCTATCCTGCTACAAACAGACGACGAGGATGACGCCCCTACACCAATTCGGCCGTCAGGCAACCGATCCGAGAGTCACAACACCATCTCGAACCTGCACATTCCTGGCGGTTATCCTAAAAGCACTCAAGCTTAAGGTGAAGTGCAATGATTTGGGGTCTTTTTGTGTCAGAACTCAAGTAGTATTTCCTTTTTTGTTAAGTTTTGAATTTGTCGGGCTGAGGACGGTTGGTTCTGGAGAATGGACAGGGATGGCAATTGGGTAGTCATTGGATCATGGCTGTTGGCTGGCGTTGACTATCAAGGATGTTGGTCGTATATCCCTCGTTTGGCTTGAGCAGTGCGATGTATTCATTTTGATCGGCTTGGCGAGATGTGTTGAGTGTATTGCAATTAAGTTGAAAGTAAAGGCTTGATGATTGTGAGATCATGAGAGTTTGAATGTGTTATCCAGGTGTTTGTGAGATTTTAGTATCTCATATCTAAGAGATGCTTAAGCTGGGTGTTATGAACCCTCTGACTTTAAGTATGGTATGCGTTTAACTAGGTACCTATCTCAGTATTTAAAATGCAACAAGACGAAATGTTTTATCCTTTCGTGACATCCTACATGAGGCGGAACTGTAAGGTAAGGTATAGGTAACTGTGTCATGCCGGTTGAAGAGATATTCCGTCCCGTCAGCAACAGCCAATCGGGGTGCTCCAAGCTAGCTCCCGCCAGAACCTTGGGTGGACACTTTCTCTGCAAATTTCACACGAGGAAAAAAAAAAAGTTAAGCATTCGATCCGACGACCAAACACGACCAAATAACGACAGCTGCGGGCAGAAGCGCTTCCCCAGCAAAAGACAATCAGCACGAACGAATCGAAGCGGTCGAATCGCGAATTCTTGTTTCTCTAGAATATTCCAATTGGCGACAGACGCGCGTCACTATAATCATGTCTTTCCGAGGTGGTTCACGAGGTCGCGGCGGTAGTGGATTTGGAGGCCGTGGCGGTGGTACGTCTGTTTTTACTCTTTTCTTTTCTTGCTAGCGATTTTTATTGGTGGATTGGGTGAGATTGAGCGTCAGGATGATAGTTGAGACTACGATATGAGTTGGATATTGAGCAGTGTTGGCATCATTGGTGGTGTATCAAGAACAAAGTGCTAACGTGGACATGTTTAGGCCGCGGTGGTGGCTTCCAGCAGCGAGACATGGGTCCTCCTGCTCAGATTCTTGGTATGTTCATCCCCGCGCTTCTCTTAACTGACCTGTCAACTAACATGCCCAGAAATGGGCAAGTTCATGCACGCCTGCGAGGGCGAGATGGTCTGCGAGTCCATCAACCCAAAGGTCCCCCACTTCAACGCCCAGATCTTCCTCGAGAACAAGACGGCCGTCGGCAAGGTCGACGAGGTCCTCGGCCCCATCAACCAGGTCTTCTTCACCATCAAGCCCACAGAGGGTATCCAGGCCACCTCGTTCAAGGAGGGCGACAAGTTCTACATTGGCTCCGAGAAGCTCCTGCCCCTCGACAAGTTTCTCCCCAAGCCCAAGCCCCCGCCTGGTGCTCCCAAGGTGAAGCGCGCTGGCGGCGGTCGCGGTGGTGCCCGCGGTGGCGGTAGGGGCGGTTTCGGCGCTCGTGGAGGTGGTCGCGGAGGCTTTGGCGGTGGCCGAGGCGGAAGCGGTGGTTTCTCCCGGGGTGGCAGCCGTGGTGGCTTTGGCGGCGGCCGTGGAGGTGGTCGTGGTGGCAGCGGAGGCTTCTCTCGAGGCGGCAGCGGCGGCGGTCGCGGACGTGGAGGCTTCAGCCGAGGTGGCCGGTAATCTCACCACGACGACGACATCGACAATTCCCTCCTATCACCATAGGGGACGAGGTCAACGCCTTAAACTGCTGCTGCTGTAGTACAACGCGACCCACGAAAGTTGCCAAGAGAAGAAGAGAAAGAGAAGACCCGGGATCTAAAGGAGGGGACAAGAAGAAAGGGATTGACATGTATTTCTCTGGCGTTGGACGGTTTCTGATTTACTCAAAGTGCTTTGCTTGGTTTGGTTTTCCCCCCACTGGCTCTATATCCCCAATCCTGCGATGTTCGTATGGTACGGCATTGGAGTTTGTATGTACAGATACAAGAGGATTCAACAAAGAAGACAAGAGAGGAAACAAAAGACGGGCAACCTTTTTTAACTTGGCTTATGTGCTTGTTATAGATGATCCATATTGACCTATCATCGTATGTGTATGTGTATGTGACAGTATTATCACAAGTATATGCGGCTTCCCTTTACCAAAACATCCTGTCAACGCTCGCTCATGGGTATAATAGGCTCGCAAATCTTCTAGCTCCTGTAACGCCATAAAGCAAAATCATTCTCTTCGACGTCTAAACAACGCCGCGCAAAGAAGGCCCAGGGCCAAGATAAAGGCCAGCCCTCCCAGTCCTAGGCCAAAGTACTGCGCGTCTCGATATCCTCCTAGTGGATCGCTTTTGTTATCTCTCTTTCCCATTTCTACAGCGCCCGCCATACCCATACCAACAGAGAAGGCAAACGCTGCTACCGTGTTGGTGAGACCATTCGCAAGCCCAGGATGCCCTTGGGGAATATCCCGCGCAAGCACTGTCGAGGAAGGGGGGATGATCAATACCATACCGAGACCCATGAAAATGGAACTGATAAAGGCATTGACCCAGTATGCCTGCTGAGCCGGTGCTGTGGCCATCAAGGCGGAACTGATCAATATAGCTATTGACGAAATCACCATAGCCACCTGAGCTGTCAAGTCGTGGTTTACAAGAGGCCAACACGCAAAACCAATGACGGATCCGACCACTAGGATCGGTACGAGTGCAGCTCCACCAAGCAAAGGTCCCCATCCTCTGAAGACCTCAATGAACTGAGTAAAGTACCAGACCCAAACTCCAAATGACGCCCAGGCGGCTGTCACGAAGCCAAGGGTGACGCCAGCAGACGGATGCATTTGTTTAAATGGGACCAGAGGATGACTGGCTTGTGATTCGAAAAACGTAAACAGCGGGAGAAGTATGATACCGGCAAAGATCAAGATATACGACTCAGGGCTGCTCCATCCCACAATGGGCGCTTGGTTCCAACCGACACTGAAAAGAATCAAAGCAGCCATACCAAACACAAGACCTAGGACATCGAGACGTTTCCAGAGATTGCCTTCAAAATCGTGGACCAATACCTTCTTGGCAGGAATAACGAGCACGCCTGAAACCCCCAGTGCTGTACAAACTGCAGCTAAACAGTAGAAGCCCCAAGGCCAGGAGGTATAGTCAGCAAAAAGCCCCGACATGACTGAGCCAACCACAAATCCAAAAGGGGCGGCGGCGTCGAACAGGCCCATGGCGAGCATCTTCCGAGGTCCAGGTGGATAAGCACGCAGCAGCATCCCATGGCCATTGGGAACAATGAGTGCAGGGCCAATGCCTTGCATTGCACGGCATACACAAAAGAAGATGGCCCCTCCGGTGTCATGCCTTTGCACGTATGAACTCAGACCAGCAAGAAGACTCCAAAGCGCAAACCACAGGTATCCTATAATGAATGTGTATCTCTGGCCACACACGTTTCCGATTCGGTTACCGAGAAGAGTCGTTGCACCATAGCTCAACGCATACGCTGCGGTGAACCAGGCAATGTGTGTCGTCCGTTCTGGCTCAAAGAATGACTTCCCAATCTGTCGTGCAGGTGCTAATGTCTGCGCAAGACCAGCATAGGCCAGCACTTGAGCCATACATATGACGACAACAAAAAGGCGTTCATTTGTGGTATGGTTGAATTCGATCTTCCTAGCGCCTTCGTTCAGAGGTTTCCTACGTAGACCTGGTCCCACGAGTGAAGCAGGGTCTTGCTCAGGGCCTCCGCGAACGTGTGTTACCGTACCAAGTGGTTGAGATCGTGTGCCTATGTCAGGCCTGAGAGCCATGTATTGATGGTGTTGTGTGGTTGATCTGAAAGCTTCAAACCTCCTGGCAGCCTGGACAAGCCCACCATGGTTGACTGAGAAGTCTAATGAAGATCGAGCAGGATTGGAGGCGGGATTTTGAGCGGGAGTAACATTTGGCTGAGGTTGTGCGAGGTTTACGTTTACGGGGACACTTGAGCGAAGAGGAGGTGTATGAGGTGTGTCTAATCGTGGTGGTAAGTTTGGTGTCGCAAGCCGAAACAAGTCTTGAGGATCATGAGCAGAGGTCTCTGTCATTTCTGAATCCACGTCCTGTTCGAGGAGAGAATCCGACTCAGCGTTTGGAGGACGTCCTGGCAGGAGTATAGTGGGTATATAATTGCTCCGAGGGGATATGGGAGATGAGGACATGTCCGACACGGTCATATGGCTCATGGTGTCCATGTCGAGCAAACGCTCTGATGCTTCGCTGACACCAGACAGGCTTCTAGAACGAGAATTTGAGTGAGACTGAGACTGAGAATGAGAGCGAGTATGGAAGTTGAGATGCGTGTAGGTAGGTGCCGGGGCTGCTGGACAGTAGCCGCCATATTGTTGTTGATAATGGTGGCGAAAGGACTCTGTCACAGCGATCATTGTGTCGGTGACATGCTGAATGGCAGCATTAGAACGAAGATTCTCACAAAGTATCTCGGACTTTTCAGAGTCTTGTCGCGATAGGTTCCGGACGGGCTCCATTTTGCAGTAGGTGAGAAGCAGTCAGCAGACGGGAGCCAGCGTTAGCAATGATCGTCTTTCATAGCCTCAATTGTATCAACATAGGGTCCGACGAGGGGTTTGAGAAGAAGAGGAGGAAGTAGAAGCTGTCAACAGATAGAGAGCAAGAACCAGGCTTCAGAAGAAGCATCATGACTGAATCAGAGACCAGACAAAGAGTGAAGGAAACAGTCAGGGTCGCATGGGCAGGTATGTAGTAATATGTCGACAGTGACTTGGGCTTACAAGCCGGAAATGCACCCAGTCAAGTGGATGTACTGTTCGTAGCGGCTTATGGCACATCCATCCTCTGAGCCGCCAGGGCTGACTCGTCCTCTCTCAGCTAAGCTCAAGCTTAGGCTCAGTGTCTGGAAGACAAGGTCCTGAGACTGCCATGTCTTGTCTTGTCTAGTCCATCATGAACCGAGATGAAGGATGGAGACCAACTGGTTGGGTCAGCCTATAAAGTTAGGGTGTGAGCCAGAAATAGATGTTTGTTCCCCAAGAGTGAGAAAAGAGTGACTGATTCTCGCCCCGGGAGCATCGTTGTAGGTAAGGATCTGCCTAGTTGCACAGACGAGACTTTCTTGATAGCGTCTCACTTGTAGGACTTATTTCCCCGCTGCTTTACGTGGACAAGCAGGGGGTGGGACTTTTCAGACTCAGCCGCCATTTTGTAGTGCCGGTGATGCATTGATAGAGACGACTCCAGGGGTTCAAGAATGCGAGTATGGTTGGTCTGTTGGTTACTGTCTTGTTGGTGATGCCGTGAAAAAAAAAAAAGTGTGTGTTGTTGGTGTTGGTGAATGGTGATACTGGTAAAGGCAAGCGGCGGTTGCGACCAACACCAAAAGTCCACCAAGATCTTGGCGCGGCAAGAGACATCCATCCACCAAATGCTCCTTCCCTGTCTTCTACTGTCATCCTACCTACTACATATATCCATTGATCATCGCCAATCTTTTCTCTTTACAATACTGTAATCATCATGAGCATCATAAATGTAACCAAACAGTTGCCGGATTGGGTGCCGTGTTCTTTCCAATGATGATCAGATCTTAATCCTTGTCTATCATCATCGCACAGCCACCCGCCATAGCTCGAACTAGCCTAGCCGAGCACGTCTCATCCTCCAACACAGCCTCATCCTATCATCCAGAAACGCTCTGGTTCTTGTTCTCCTAACTGCTTCCAAAAACCAGTCATGTTTTCAGCCATGTTTCAGACACGGCTGGCGTTCATTGGCCTGCATAGAACTCAGGTAGTTTAGCAACCTTAGTCTTCACTTTGAATTTGACTAAACTTGTTTTTACATGAAACAAAAAAGACGAATTCGTAAAATCTTGTACATCTCTCGTCATACCTTTCGCCGTTTTATTCAACACCACGAATCCGGTTGCCAAGCCTCGTCATCCTTGGCCGATCCACATACAGCAGAGCCTCAGATTTTGCGTAGACATCACGTCTCGACCTATTTTGGGACTTGACATGGTCTTGTTTCTCTTCTGTTCCGTCTGAACATCCAGCTTTGAACACATCGCCACTTGCCATGTACGTATGTATGTATATCGTGAACGTCGGTCAGGTTTTCGCATGATCCTAGTCCATATACATATTCACACCGCATAGACTCTTGACCTACATGACTATGGTGACATGGTGAAGGAAACCAAACTATAAATACTACACATTGGTCCAACTGGCATATCCACTATTCCCTCGGTAGTGGCATCGCCATCTACAATCCTCCCTAACTGTTGCCGGGTGGGATAGTGTAGTTCAAGAGCTGATATCAATATCCTAGGGGGTTTGATCGTTGTCTTCACCCAACACCCACAGAGGCTAATGCACAAGTTTCAATGTAACATACATGGATAACTTCACAAGCCGGGATCAGGCCAGCCCAGTAGCCATGACATCCATGACAAATGCACAAGCTTTGCTTAAGCTTCTTCTAAGGGTTTAAATGCTATCGCGACAGTTGACATACTCATCACGGGGCTTAACCTATACACAGCCACCGAAATCCCTGACGTTCACAACTCTATAGCGCAAAAGATAATCTATGTAACATTGAAACTTTCACTTGTCATATGTGGTCTGCAGTCAATTATAAGCAGCTTACAAACAGCCACAAGACACCCTCTGTAAAGATGGAAACTATTCAAAAGCCCCACAATCGTGAAGCCTGATAGACTCGAATCGCTCGACTACATGATACTTTTCATCAGAGTCACGCACGACCAACA
Organism: Fusarium buharicum; assembly: GCA_014822075.1. Taxonomy (NCBI): domain Eukaryota; kingdom Fungi; phylum Ascomycota; class Sordariomycetes; order Hypocreales; family Nectriaceae; genus Fusarium; species Fusarium buharicum. The sequence goes on along the minus strand of JAATHB010000309.1, from coordinate 17,901 downwards.
TGAGTCACTACGCATAGACACAAATACAAGGAATGTATGGGTATCATGAACTACCATTTTTTCAATGAGCTGCGTGAATCATGCCCTGTCCAAATCCCCTCAGCCCCCCAAATGAATACGTTCCCGCATGTATGCTCTCAAACTCTTTTGTCTCGTATGCTATGTTCCTGTAACCTTTCTGTTACCCACAAGTTCGGCCTTGGCAGCTCTCCAGCAGCAACAACTTGCATGCCCGGATCCAGGCTATTTGCCCGTTACTCCACGTAATTCCAGGATGTGGTCGCTCCATGCAGGCCACACCGTGTAAAACGGTCCTTGGATCATCCTCTAGGGCTTAGGTATCCGGATCGTCTTGCTGGTCATAAGGCAGCCGTGAACCATAAACAGGAGAACTGCAGGGTGAAACTCGAGGGCAGAACCCTGGAACCAGACACCAAAGGGAAGATTGCCGTGAACCCAGCCCTTTGAAAGCCAGTAAGCCATAACGGCGTCCATACCGAGAGAAGTGGGAATGGGTGTTCCCTCAAAATACTGGCTCTTGCCCGTGGCGTCCTTGGGCAGAACGGAGACGGTCACGTTGAAGCGGGCGAGACGAGTGAGACCGCATAGGACGAAGAAAGTAAGGCCAACGGTGTCGGCAAGGGAGCGGAAACCAAGAGTGAAGGCCACCATAGCAGGGGCAACACCAAATGAGATCTAAATCAGCACTCACGTTAGAAATCGCATATTGTGTCAGAGCATGCGTAGACGTACCAAGTCAGCAAGGGAATCCAGTTCCTGGCCCATCAGACTGCTCTTCTTCCTCCATCGGGCAACCTTGCCATCGAAAAAGTCAAAGAAAAGACCAAAGGGCAAGAAGAAGAGCGCAAGCCAAAGGTTGTCAAAATCCTGAGGGTCTCCGAGTGCGTATCGTAGCGACGAGAAGATGGACATGACACCACAGGCACCTAAGATATAACCAGTTAGCCATTTTATCTCTCATCCAGAAAATAACAGCAAGTGTTAGCACCCTCTGCCGTCTAGATGTACATACCGTTCATAAGAGTAATAAGGTCGGCAAGATGCATGGCCCGCACAAGAGAAAAGTGCCCAACATCAGCAGATAGGAGCGTCTTTTGCTTGTCAATTGCTAGAGAAGAAGACGAGTTAGCTTTCCGGATCCAAGCTTGCTCCCATCGTTCCCTGGTAGGCGAGGTTTACCTGGGCTGTTGGAGGACGCAACGTCCTTGGGGGTGTTTCCATTCAAGTCTGGTGACATGGTGTTGCTCCGCCTAGACATTCTGCGGCGGTACGCGGCGGGGCTGGTAATTGAAAAAGGATATTGACCGTCGAGCTCGACGAGGACTATCGTGTGTTGGAGGCTCTTGGTGGTAACTATAGCCAATCGCAAGTAATGTCAAGTTGAAGGGAAGCGGTGTCGGCGATGGGAAAAGCAAAGATCTTGCTCGAGAGCGCAAGAAATGTAGCGTTGCTAGGTGAATGATATGCTTTTGCTGTAAGGTAGGCTCAAATTCTTCGGTGTTGTAGAAGAGAGGAGAGCAAGTTTCTTAGTGAGGAGGATACGAAAGTGGTTGACGTTGAGGGTTGGCGTCGCGGTTACTCTTTCGCGGCGGGACATCCTTCCTTGCTTGGGTGGATGCCGTCATTGTGGGCGCTATGTGGCTAGCGTCGATATCATGCACGTGATTCTCATGGCTTAGAGCTCAACGCTTCTGGGAGGCCTGTGTAAGTCACCAGCCAAGCCATCCCGCCGTCACATGGAGAACGAAGACGGTGAACAAAGGTCACATTCGCATCTTCTCGGGTTGCTAGATAGATAGATAGAAGCAGGTCCCCGCATACTGCTAAGATGGCCGCTGCCAGATCAGTTCTGAGGTAGACTGTCACATGCTTGACTTACACTTATCTTCCCATAAGTGTACCGATGCCGAAGACTTTACAAATACTTGGAATTTCTATATTATCTTGCGATTCCAAGATGAATTACCATGTTAGAGAAGAATACACAAGACCATTGGTAAGCTACGATAATATATGGATATTACCAAAGTAGAGTCCCTTAGTAGTTATAGACCATCTTGTCAGAGCCTTCAACATCACTGTGGCACATACAATTGCTCACCGTAAAATCTGCTGAATCAGTTCAATGTCAAAGTCCAAGCCACTATCAGTACGGTAGCACATCAAATCGAATAGAACACGGTGCTCAGATTTAAATCTCAGACATTTCTTGCGGTATTTATTCAGACCCGCTCCTGTTGTGGTATAATGCGTATGCGTCTCCCCTAACTCGATATGCAAGCGTGTATGTATGCAACGTGTGCGGCCTCCCCAGAGGCGATAGACAAGAAAAGATACCCCAAACGCCGGGTCCAGACAAAGGTCTCGAACAATGCCTGCGGCGTCTTTCTGGCCGCTGTGAGACAAGTAAGCGCGTCTTGACACGCAAATATGAACAGGCCCTGCCCAACGTCTCTTTTACTTCCTATATTAATGCCTACCCATTAGTGGCTGGCTGTTATCCTGTACTCTGCGTGTTCAAAATATGCAAACAACGTGGCTGTTGCCCATGCTCATCGTGTGATAAGGACCGCAAAGCCATCGAGCCACTGACCACATGAGCCGGAAACACCGCAGATGATGTATCCTCGAGGGGGTATCAGAGTGTGTCTAATTTTGAGTTAGTTTGTTGAAGCTATCGAGATCAAGAGCCGTGAGAATAGACTTACGCATCTCCCCCGTGAGCGTTGCCGTAAATTGGCGATTTGCGGCCCAGGCTCGTCAAAATTTGAATTCCATCAATCCAAAAACCTGACCGCACAACAAAACCGCTGATGTATTCGCCACGGCGGACATCTGTAACACGTTAGGCCCTTGTCGGCTCATGAGTTTATGAAAAAGCTTACCAAATTCAAAAACATCTCCCCCCTTTTTGCCACCCTTGTTTCCAAACAGTTGGGTCGACTCATCATCATAAACAAACTCAATCCCATCAAGTGCCATACCGTGATACACAACCACACGCGAAAGCACTCGGTCTTGCTTGACAGCACTCGTAAAGACAGCCTCGGTAGGTTGGCTTCCGTCCATTTTGGAGCTGCCCAGCTTGCGGCTTCTGAACCCAGTCTTCCCATTTGACAACTTGACACATGACTCCTTAGACACAAATTTCTTGTAGTCGTCAATATCAAGCGATCCGCCTCCATAAGACTTGACAGATATCTTGATTGGCCCCTTTCTCTTCTTTTCAGGCAACCTACCTCGCAGCTCGCTTTCACTCAACGTCACTTGTCGAGATGGTGTTCCTTGATCGGTGGGATACTCAATCCACGCGTGGCAGACATCGTCGCCCTCCCCGTAAATTTCAACAAAATAGATACCTGTGGCAGCCATGACAAGAACGTTTCCATTCTCAACGGGGTAGGCCTGAACGCTACTATCCGAACTCATCGGAGGGTCGTTGGGAAGACGGAAGGCCGGATGAGCTCGGAAGCGCAAGCAGTCGAGGCGATGCCACCCACACTCGTCAGCCTGTAGAGCTAGCCCACCCTTGGACTTTGTTCTTGTACAGAAAGCCTCACGAGCCACAAATGTGCGATTGAGCACCACGTAATCTCGCAGCATGATACCACTCTCTTGGTGGGGACATCCAAACAGATGCCCTGTCTCATGCATGTGCGCGCCAATGCCGATATTGGCAGCTTCCCAGGAGCTACCCGCTTCATTGCAATCGTTGGCCACATGGTTGGTGTCCGTTGGGGTACAATCAGTGAAAGCTGGCACGACCTCCTCGAAACTGGCTGGATAACTATGAAGGCAATGGGACCCAAAGATGGCAAGCTGCAGATCGCCGTCTCCTCCCCCGAGGGCAGCGTGGCCAGTCACGGTCTTTTCAATCTTGTCCCAGTGAGCATCCAAAAGCAGACAAGAGACATAGAGCTTCTGTCCTGGTAACGGGTTGAAGTGCTTTTTGATAGCTTCCGACGCGATCCCGTACAGAGCATCCTTCTCAGTTGCCTTTTCGTTTTGCTGAGCCTTGTTCAGGTCTCGAAGTTCGGCAACAGTCTTATCGGAGCGAATGACATGCACTCTAGCTTCGGAACGCATAGTACCGTTCTCTTGGTCGCGATAGTTGGCAGAACCTGTTGTCCACTCTTCGTCAAAACGGAATGCTCGGCGTCCAAGCTTGTTCCGCCACATCTGCTCCGAAGTAAATGCCTGCCACAAGTATGCCGCCATCCTGAACTTCCTCACAGCCGTCTCCAGAGCATTGCCCTCCTTTTCGGCACGGGCGGGTGTAGCATCGAACGTTTCCGGTGAGTCTTTGGCAACAAGAATAGCAAGGTGGAGTGGTGGACTGTTGTTTACTGGGAGCATGTGAACAGTAAGGTAGGAGGCGTGAATCGGATTAGAGCTGTTGCTGTTGGGAAGCTTGGGACTCGAGAACTCGAAGCGCAACTTGTTCGGACCAGGTTGTAGGTATATCAATGCCTTGAAATGCGAGTTGCAGACAGGCCAGCTGATGGCCGGGAAGTTATCGTCGAGTCGGCAAACACTAAGAGTTCCGTCAAGCGCATTTTGGGCAGGGTCGCCAATGGTTCCGTTTACAAGAAGGACCTTTTGGTAAACCTAGGTAGTCATAGTTAGCAAACATATAATCAAGATATATACCCAACTTTAGGTGATAAAGTACAACTAGGTCAAGGTATTGAGGGATAAAATAATAAAAGTTAGGTGAAGGGGAACAATGTGATAAAAGGACTTGTGCACTTTAGGCAATCTCTTGCTCAAGATTTGTTGCTTTGCATCGAAAGCATCAAATGTCTCCATTATTCCAGCTGCCCCCCCTGACAACATGGCTTGCATATGATGCGCGCCACCAAGCCAATCGGCCATGGAACATATCAAAAGCAAAACATTTAAGACGTACCCATGCGTTTTCAGAGATATTGGTCAACTTCGGAGCATACGGAGATACTGGAAGGGATTGTTTTCCGTGAATCGAAGGCGCACCAAGACCCGACATTCCGGAGACGCTGTTGCGGTTCGAGTTGGAGGATAGCGGCGGTCGCAATTGGACGTTTTGCTGGCTCTGGCTCTGCGACATTTGGGACTGTCGGCGCTGAAGCTGCGTGTCTTTGACCTGCAGATTCAGCGCGGGATCTGAGTGATCAATTGAAGGCGGCGTAAGGGAGCCGCTGGAAGGCGACGTGCCCTGACTTGCAGCGCCATCACTTGAGGTATCGGTAGAGCGGCTGGTGCGAAAGCTCGCTCTTGATCGACGGCGCAGACTGCTGAGGAAGGTCGGGGCCATGGTCGTCGCCAGCGACTGTTTCTGCCCTCACCAAGATATAGGTACCTGTATGTTCGTCGGGCTCGGGCGTGGTGTAAAGCGAGAGGCAGAGTCCAGAAGAGGTGAAAGCGAGTGAATGATCATCCAAGAAACTGGAGGTCGACAAAGTAAGAGAGGAGAATGCTCGTATTGTAGGTAGACTGTAACGTAGAGGTTGGAGGAGCGAACGGACGGGGTGGTAGTTGGAGGAGGGGGCGTGTAAGAAGAATAAAAGCTGTCAATCTGACAGTGGCAGCTTCCCTTTTGAAAGAGGGAATGGAAGGTGCGAAGAGTTGAGAATGGGAATTTAAGAAGGCACCTAAGGTAGGTAGGTGCTACCTATGGATATGAAACTGGAAATTAAGAATTGAAAAAAAGAGATAAAAAGAAGTCCACTCTCTCCTCTCCTGGATACTATTTGTGATGCGTTGGAAAGATAACGCCCAATCTGTCTCCATCCACCCCTGGAAGGATATTATCCTGGTGGATTAGATGTACGGCTAGACTGGGCCAAAGACGTGCAGAACGTGGCTGGTGCTATCGCCGAGAACAGGACTTGGTGAAGCTTAGGCCGAAGGATCCGCTGGAAATGGTGGGCTACAGCGATCCATGATGAGATGAGATTGGCATATTTAATTGCTAGGTGCCGTTGCAAGCTGGGCAGCCGTGGTAACGAGATTACTCGGTTCACTGTAGTTGTAACAAGCAGCAGTGCTGGAATGGAAGACGTCTGTCAGGGACTTTTGCTTTAAAAGCATCTCCTGTTGATCAGATTCTGGTCAATTCATTCACCTCTCTTGTCCCAGACTGAACCTTGCAAGTTTACAGGACAGACCACAAATTGGCCAAGCACTCACTCACTCCTTGCCGAGTCAAGAGGGGAGGGATCGCGATCAAGGTGGGCTCAAACCGGGCCAGGCCAGGCACAGCAACAACGCTGCCCAGTGAGTGGATCTTGATATTGGATTTGAACCAGCCGCATCCAGCAAGGAACCGAGTCTTTGAAGCAAATCTCGAAGCTAAACCAACCAGCGACAACTCAGGATTGGGCGGTGCCTTTCGCTTCTTGGTAATCGTGACCCCTATGTTCTATATAAGTCGGTGAATATTGCCTGCACGAGGAGCTAGGTCCTGCTATGATAGCAATTGGCATTGAGCTTCTCAAGACCAAAGACGAGAGAAACACTTGTTCCAGTCGATGACGTCGAGAAAGTCAAGCAAGCCCCTGGTCTCGTCCAGGCGGGACCATCCCGTGCCGGCGCCGATAGCCCAGTACAGTAGACGACCATCCAACGAAATTGCGTTTGCAACCAGATCCAACGTTGAACTTGAAAACATGTATGCTGGTTGGTGCGTTCAGGGGAGGGGCCTGAAAGGATAAAGGATAAATTATAACGAAGGGGGGTGAGATCCGTTGGTGGTGACATGATTGCGAAGCCATGCAGAAGCTCCGAATCTAGTGTCGGTGCCTAATAAATCATCAAGACTCTATCAGAGTCAAGGTTTGTTCCATTCAAGAGATGGATGCATCTACCGGTCAAGGCCGTCTCGTTTCATATTCATGCTCTATCCAAAGCGCTAATTGCTACATATTGCCGAAGCATTCATTGCAGCGCCTATGTTAAGAAAGTGAGCCAATAAATGCTAGCCCGGATGATGACGAACTCTGACGCCAATCCCTCGTGTCGTGGGAATAACGTGGGTGTAAGTCAATTCTAACTTGCGCCTCTGGCTGATGTTTGAAACAAAGACGGACTATGAGGTATTGTCTTGGCAAGACATTGTTTGGTTATGAATGCATCATGTCAAGTTCTTGACCGAATCGTTGGAGGTTCTCACAGCCTTTGAAAAATGGGATGAACAGCAGCAAACTTTCATCGGGAAGCCTGGCGTCATCTCCGTCCAAAACCTTAGTTATACTCTCGGCATCTTCAATCCCTCGGGTGGTGTTTAGTGGGAAGTCAGAGTTCGGAATCCCCTATTTTTATAATGCCTGCGTACGCTTACTTTGATAACCTATTGAGAAACTACCTAGATGTCTCTTGTAGCATCCTGCAGGTTGAAGGACCATCACTCACTTTGAAGATAGATAGCCCTTTACTTCATTTGAGAACGATTATGGGTTACTCCCGACAAAGATCTGAAAGTCATCAAATAAATGCCTGAATAAGTGGATGAATAAGACGTAGACCATCCCTAGTATGGAAGTTTCCATCTTGGCTACGGTCACTTTGAATCCTTTCTGGCAATGGCGGAAGGAAACAGCTTGACTTGAGCTCTGGGCCGGTGCATGACGGAGGAACCGTTGCAAAGCCTTAAGCTTTATTTTATCATGCATGGTAGCTATCGGATAAACTCGATCAAACGTCCAAACCGTTTCACTGGCACGGCAACGGAATCTTATCAAGAATCATACAATTGATGCTTTGAGAGTCAGTCCTCTTTGTCCGAGAAAAGGAGAGACGGTCCCTTGCATTCTATTCTGTGCAGCCGAGCAAGGTCAGTCACCACCAACAAACTCAGCAATGGAATGGCCAACAAAGAAGTTGGTTAGAGCCAACACAACAATGCAGACAATAGCAACTTTGCGCCCATCTGAAAGGTACTAGATACAAGACGTTGGTTGATGCATCTTGCTTTGTTAGAAGAGGTCTGTCGTGGTCTATCAACAGGCCAGCTACGAGTTATGAACACAGCTGGCCCAGCATCAGATCGAATGAAAAGAGATCATTGCATTGAACATGATTGGACAAGACCCCGTTGCTCGTGTGCAAAGTGCATGCATAAGTACTTTTTCTAAAAGTACTCAAGTACCGAGTACCCGTCTAATTAAAACTTGCAGGGCGGATCGAGCCTAGTAGTAAATTGGGGGGTTTCGTTTCCAGAGGAATGTGATCAAATTTGCTTGGTGGCCCCAGCGACCGGCTCTGAATGATGGCGAGCTAACGTTGGTTGACGTATTGAATCTGATGTTGACGATGTTTTCTTTTTCTTTCGCATTGGACTCGTTTATCTACGACTAGTTGGATATACTTGTTGAAAGAGCCTCTATCTTGGTATTTGTCTTCAACTGTCCGGTCAATGATATTCTATGCCTCTAGCTGCCTCTATTGCACACGTATACCTCAGGGCAGCAGGGACAACAAACAAAGCATCTCTACTAAACCACAAATGAACAAAGAAATCGAGTGTTGCAGCTCAGCTCAGCTCCTATTCTCACCTCTAACTGGTTACCCGGCCGTGGTGGCACGAGCCCCTCACAGAGCAGCCCGCCTAAAAAAGTGCAAGTATTGAATACTTGGCCGGCACCTACAGCCCCCAGTCGGGCCACTTAATTTAGATGAGGTTAGTGGGTTCCAGCTCCTTGAACCTGCTGAAACGGTTCCGTCAGGTCCTCTCGACAGAGCTGCTCCTTGATCCTGATTCTTCATTCACATTCACATCACCACTTCAGCCGACACTCACCACAATCCATTCCTTGACAGCAATCCGACTCTTTAATTTTTGCGAATTTCCTCACAACACCCTATCGACGACCTATCAACATTGATTATACCTCCTACAACTCCACGAAAACCGATTCGACAAGATAAACTGCAGCTTTCACGGCGGTTGCCCCTAGCAGCAGAGCACAAGTGCACGCAGCAAAAGTGGCCGTCATGCCGTCGCCGTGGAAGAAGCAGCCAGAGGATGTTGTCGACAGCGTACTCAAGCGTGCAGAAGTGAGCAAGGTAATTATTTTTTGGAATCTCGCCCCTAATGATTCTACAAATCCTCTTTCAATCAACATCGACTGACTTCCCCACTCTAGATTGCACGCCGTCTCCAGAACCGCCTCGCCCTCGCAAAATTCAAGACCAAGCATGGCTGGGAAGACCTCACACTCGACTCAATCGAGCCCAAATTCGAAGAGGAGATGCGACGGAAACGACTGGCTGAACCAACAGATGTCCTCTCCGATTCGTCATCGAGCGCATCCGACCTTCCATATCCCTCCCGAGCTCTCATGAGCTCTCCTCTCAAAGCGCCCCTATTCTCAGACGCAATAGGCTCCAGCAACGGCAGCACAGGCCATCGCAAGCGCACATATCTCGCTTCCTTTCACGACGTTTCATCGAGCCCCAGCAAGCGATTCCGACTCTCTCCTACAGCTCACAAGTCGTTTGGCCCTAATGCTTTGAGGAACTCGCATCAACTAACACAATCATCTCCTCTCAAGCCCCGGAGGCAGCAGCACTTCACCACCTCGGGGGGACCGGACGTCTCCTTTTTCCAGCAGCGTCTTCAGAGCCGTGAGCTGACATCACCCAACTTTGTTGCCCCCTCTGATGACGATGACGATCTTTTGCCCGTTCACTCATTCAACCCTACAAACATCCGCTCATCACCTCCGCGCACACCACCCATGCGGACCCGAGCTCACAGCAAGCGAAACAAGGACGAAGCCGGCTCGGGTGCCAACGGTGGCAAGACTGGCGAGGAGGGCGCAGACCTACTGCTCTATCTCGCAGCTTCACCATCACCAGCCGTGAGGACGTCGACCAGGACACGCATGGAGCCCCCCTCAACCCCTCCTCAGAAGAATAGCAAGATGGACCTGCCTTCGTCAATGATGATGACACCTGGTGGGGGCAACCTCTTCCCAACCACCCCAAGCCAAGCTTTCGACTTTGCCGATTTCGTCAACATCACACCCAGCCCAGCGCAAAAGCCATGGAAAACGCCGGTCTCTATCACGGCAACTAGGACACCCGTGAGTGTGACTCAGAGGAGACTCACGTTTGACTAGTGATGGGACCTGGAGTTTTAATTTGTCTATCTATCCGAGAGATAGGATTCGAGTTCCTTGTGTACATGATACCATGACTGCACTCTTTACAGCACGTGCGCACGCATTTTTATCTTGTTCTTCTTTTTTATTATGCTTGGATTTGTCCCCGGTCGTCCGGGGCGTGCGTGCAGAAGCACTTACTGTACATGTTTGTTTTGCGACGGCGTTTTAGACTAGGTAAGCGGCAATGGCATCAAGATGGCCTGGTCTGGTCTGGTCTGTTCAAGGGAGGCCGCAGGAGGCCCTGTCCAGGAGGTTCGTTTACTTGTGGGTTGAGCTGTTTGTTTCATCTCGATTGAGAAGAGTTGCCTCGTTACAGTTACAGACAATACGGGCCGGTTCAGGAGAAAAGGGGCAAAAGGCAGATTTTACCTAGATGGTCAGAACGGAACGGAAAGGAACGTCTTATGGACAATGTGAACTATTACTTTATTAACCAACTACCCAACTATTACTTTCTTCTTGCCCGTTGTTCAGTTACACAGTTGCACTGATCTTTGTGTCGTACGACTGACCACCTACCTATGCTGCAATTGACCGCATGTGGAACGACAAAGGCCGTGTCGCATAAAAAAAAAACCTCTAAGCTCGCGTCCAATGCGCGCGTGGGACGGGCAATTTACGCGCGAAAAGATGGGCGCGTAGCTAAGACGTGTCTCTTTCGCGCTCGCTGGACCCTTGTTTAACTCTGCTGATATCCAATCAAGTACAAGCCACAACGAACAAAAGCTGGTCTCTGATGTCATGAAGGATTGGGCGTGTTTAGGAAATGTGTCGACTAAGACGAAGCGTGTTATTTGGTTGGTTGGATAGACTGGAATTGTAAAGTGGTTCAGAGAGTACATTCGTCGTATGTACTCGACTGAGTAAGGTAGTCTTAGACAATCCGTATATCAGTGACTTTCCCGTTAGAGAGTCTGATGATATCAGAAAAGATGTCCTCAATAGGCGTGACAAAGGTATAACCCGTGATATTATTCCGTGGCTTCTGTCCAGCCGTCAAGAGTCCAACCACTTCTCCCTTGTTATCAAAGACAGCAGCGCCCGCGTCGCCGGGTTTTACATACGCAGGACTGTCAGTGCTGGGCAAACGACAGTCTGGTGCGCCTCCAAAGACGACATACTCCAATGATATTTTGTCTCCCACGCGGCACAGACTGCGGTAGCTGCTGAATGTCCCAGCCGTAGTGTCGCTGGAGTGGCCGGCTTTCCAAAGACGAGTCCCCGTGGTCATACTGCGTAGCGTATTGCCTGGGGACGGATGTTTGAGAGTTGCGCCAGATGTCATGACGCAGTGAGGTTGCCAGCCGCATTGACATCGACCGTAGTTGAGGAAGAGGGAAGGGAAGGGATTTGGCCTCGTGGGGATCATGTTGGGACCTGTTCGCTCATGTGTTGTTACTAACGCCCAGTCGAGTCGGTTCTTATCGTCTGTCTGCCTATCTCCTGAACATGCGTAGATACCTCTGAGTCGGTGATGGTCCTGATCAAAGAAGGCTGTCATCTCAGTCTTCTTGTTCTGGAGTTTCTTCACATATACCAGTGGACAGCCTGATGATGTGTTGCCGAAAAGTTTGATATCTGCATCAAGACACACTATGGAAAAGTCGTGCGTCAGACGAGATGGGCTCTCCATTCTCGTTGGAAATACTATGCTCTTGTCTCTGTTGAACCAGTATCCATCCTCATCTACTTTCCAGAGATCGCTGTTCCTCTCAGGCGCTTCTTCAACGCGGAGTACATCCATCCATTGGGTATCTGCTGCTCTGAAATATTGCCGTGCATCTTGCTCGGTAGTCGTATCCTTGAGAGCATATAGCCATTGAAGGCAGGTCGTGTTACCTGGTAGCTCGTCAATGCACATCTCAACTCGAATCCTTTGATTGTGACGTGCACAAAGCAGCCCATCGTTGCGCTCGAGGCGGTATTTCCATCAAAGCTGCGTGAAGCTGCGATGCTATCTCCAGGCCTTATTATCTCATTGTAGTCACGGCGAGTATAACGGTCTCGCTCAAAAGAACTACGCAAATCTGACCTTGCACCCAGAGGCATCTCAGCCTTGAGTGTGTATTTCTCGCAGACGCCGTGCTCCATGTGAACATGAAGGCTTTCCCAGCCTATGTCCTGGATATGCTCATAGATATCCTCGAGCACTCCCATCCACTCTTTCTGATCAGATTCCCGGGCCATGACAATAAACACAGTGATGGGATTGTATCTCTGGTTTGTCCTGTAACCTCTCCTCATCAGAGTTATGGCCATCGTGTGTGAGCGTGTTGCCTCAAAAGCTTCGAGACGCTGATATACTCTATCACGAATAAGTGGCCATTCGTTAGCCAAGTGAGGATTCTGCGCTGGAGGAGAGATGTATATAGGACGACACATGTCTAGTGCCATCATCTCGATATACACACGACGGTCGGTAATATGATGTTGTACAATACCCACACAATGTCTGACTATTGCAGGCCAGACGCTGCTCGAGCTGTCATCGTCCCATGGTGCTGTGATCAAGAGTGTAGGAATGCTTGTGAATGGATTCCCCGGGATCCGACGGTAGAGGAGACGAATGGTACGGTCAACTCTTCTGATGGAGCTGTATGTTTCAATCACTTGGTGAACTGCTAGGATGATCGCCCTCTCCTTGCGTGTGAAGTCTAAACATCTTGCGATGCTGATAGATTCTAGTGGCAGGGGACGGAGACGAGGCCACGTCACGCGCTGGTAGACCCTATCTATATCTGGGTATTCCCGTCTAAACTGTGCCTCTGATGAATCTATCGTAGGGAGAGGTTCCATGTTTCTTCTGCGCTGGTGACATTGGTGTTGGTTGACTGGGAAGTTGGCTTGGTGATGGTGTCTAGAGGAACAGGATGCAACGACTCCGGGTGGTAGAGTAACAAATACTTTAAGCTACACGTGCCAAACGCTCATCAGATCTGTTCTTTTGAAGATTACTGTGTAGTTTGTTTACAAAAGGAGTTGCATCTGGCGGGCTGCATTGCTGCAAACCTTGGGCTGCGTCTCAACGCTTGATAGGTAGTAAATACCCTTGAATCACTTTCAAATGGCTTATAGCCTCATATAAATGTATGTTTTAGATATCATAGGTGGATGTATAGCCAATTGCTAACTTGTAGCACTTGTGATGAATATCTTGGTATCCTACAGAAACTCGTTTGTAAAAGGCCCAAGTTTATGTATTGTCCAACATGAAATAGAAATAGGGAAAGAATTGAGTTTAATCCTACATATCCTTCTAGTTTTGGAACCAAAAACACTTAGATTATTATTACCCAACTGTTATTCATTCTGTTGATGTTATGAACTCTAACGCGAAGGCTGTTATGATCGGACACTGAATATAATTGCTGCCTCTTGTTGTGTATGAGAAAACTGCCGTGTCATGTCACCCCTGATCTCGGCTTGAAGGGTCAGTTATGTAAAGTAATACATTTAATCAATTGCATTCATTATATTAAATTTAGAACACTCATTCGACGAGCATTATACTTCATAAGCTCCCTTAGACCTCCATCACTGGCTGATATGACCATAACTACTACAAGGCTATTTGTCCTTTAACTTACCAAAACACAATCAAGCACACAAAACCATCAAGAAACAAACCAAAGACATGACACGAACAGCACATTTTGTATTAATAGTGTTATATCTAAAGTCTCGGCGGAGCATCGCAAGCTTTTCTAATTGTTGACTCTAGCAACACCAAGGTGTGCGCACGTTCTTCTATAACAAAGAAGCAAGAAAAGCATAGTTTCCGGTGGTATCTCAATGAAGCAATAAACGCTGACATCAATGCATCAATCCCCTTATCCGTCACCTTCTTTCCCACCACCGTTTTTTTAACATCTTGTAGCGAGCGAATGAAAACCCCAAGGGAAACCCGTCAATGCTGATCCTCCGCCGAGTCGGAACGAAGGGAATATTCCGTGTCCCTGATCATGTAGGTTCACATAGCCTGGCCGAGGGTTTGACGCCTCAGCGCTCCGTCGCTCTCGCTTCGGGAATGTCGAGGAGGAAGAGGGAATTCCGTTCCATTGTAGTTGTATTGACCGTATAGGCTGGGCACGGGAGGCCATTCGTGAGAGGGCACAGGGGGCCACTCGCCGATTGAGCTCACTCCACTCGTATATCGCGAAGTGTAGCTCTCGGCGCGAGAGTGCCTGACGGTAGTCCGTTTCTGCATGCTGTAAACGGAGCTGGCCATGGTGTTTCGTGACATAGGTTGATAGTTGTCAACACTGGGGACATGTCGACCATCGAGCTCCAGGTCAAAGGGGTTGGAGTGTACGTTGCCGCGCCACACTTCCTTATGCATGGGTGGCGCGAGATTCGCCTCGTCGTTTTGCACTTGATGAGTGAGATTGCGTACTGGAGGTTGTTCGACTGGCTCCTTGTATGTCATTGGTGCCAGCTGCAAGGGTCCTGGAGGCAGAATCGAGTCTCGGTCATAGAATGAATCGTTAGGCCGAGAAGGCCGAGCAGGGGCTAATGGGGGCGGAACAAGGGAGTCCTGAGATAAGGCGTTGTTGGCATATGAGTGCTCATGAGGCATAGCATGCATGGACCCGGCGGCATCGGAAAAGGGGTTAGGGCTCGGGGCTCGTCTAGCCTCAGTCTCCTTTTCTGGCATAGGCATAGCATGAGCTGCTGCGAGGTTCTCAACGCTCGATTCCTCAATAAGTCGTGACCACCATCCCTGTTGTCCCCCGGCGGGTGTGCTCACTCTGCTAGGAGCGCGTCCCATGGAAACATTCCGACTATCTGGTGAGTTTTCATCGAGGAACTGAGAGTTTCCTCGGTTCATGTCGACAGTGGCAGAGTCGGTCATGGATTGCCGGAATCGTTGGCCAATCTTCTTGACGTTGGCACTCATGGCGGCTGCAACCTTGGCAGATCGAGGTGTTGGGCCCAGGGAGTTGTTGTCAATCTCGTACTTCTCATTGCCGCTGCCAGGAGCGCCAGGGGGAATACCAAGAGGAGTGAGAAGCGTGCTCCTACGGCGTCTCAAGCTGCGTCTCCTCATAAGCCAGAAGATAACAATTGCCAGCATGGATAAGCCCATAATCGAGCCAACAATGCTTCCCACCACAACTGGCGTCGGGGCCGTATCGGCTTCCTTGTTGACAAGAACAGATTCCGAGCCTTCAGTTTCTGAAGCGTGGTCGCTATCAGCAGTCGCGTCGAGACCAATCGTTGTGAGAACACCGCCGGGCAGGGTTGCTGTAGTAAGTGAAGGCAGATCGTCGCTGTCGCCAAGGACACCGTCAGGAGACTGTGTGGACCCGGTATCATACGCATCAGTCGTGGTTGCGAGTCGAGTTTGAAAGGTTGTTGAAAGGGCGGGTGGGCCAGTGAACGTCAATGATTCAGTGTCAAAGAGGAGAAGCTCTTCAGCGGACGACGACGACGATGATGATGATGACGATGACGATGACGACGACGACGACGACGACGACGACGACGTAGAGTCCGACACGACTACCAATTCAACCTCTTCAGGCGTTTCCTTGGGTGGCTCCTGAGTAGTTGGCTGAGCAGTCGTCGATACAGAGTCTTGTCCATCTAATAATCGGGCCTCTGCCGGCGTCTCCTGGGGTGCTTCTTGAGAAGTTGGCTGGGCAGTCAACACAGGATCTATTAATTGGGCGTCCTCGGGCGTTTCTTGGGGTGCCGCTTGGGAAGTTGGCTGAGCAATCGGTTCAGTAGGCGTTATCGTCTCGTTCACGTTTGCGTCGCTCGTCTCAGGTACAACATCTCCTCCGGGTGTAGTCGTGGGGACAGGGTCGATCTCTTGACTTGTGGGAAGGATCAAGGATGCAAACAACGGGCCATCGACTGGAGGATCCGGGTTGGGAACGGGTGTCAGGTCAACACCGGGCGCTGTTGAAGCCGGTGGCAAGGGATCGCTGTCAGCACTCAGTGTAGTGTTGGCTGGCACAATGTGTGTGACCACGATAGTTGTTGGGTCGGGAATGACAATGAGACGAGATGCCATCTTTGTCTTGGTAATCACCACTGGGACTCTTTCGTCGAGTATGGCTGACTTGTCGGTATCGATATCTCGTGGTATGCCTGCATACTGTCTCCCGAACAAATAGTTTAATACAGCCCGTGTGTGTTGGGCCAACATGCTTGAGCAGCAAAGGTTGCGATACCAGTCGCTGTAAGGTGAAAAGACCAAGGTCAGAAGCCTAGCCTCACACTGAACAATATGAATGATTTAATATGTAAGTAGAAAGTTAGATAGGGCCTCGCTGGCCATCTACTTTTTGTCGATATTCATGTAGATGGACGACTCGGTCACCTGGCGAGTGTAATGAGAGTAAGAGAAGGTAGACAGATAGATATTACGGCGTATTACCGTAACAAGAAAGCAAAACAATGAGTGAAGGACAGTAAAAGAGAATGTAGAAAGCGCGAAACACAGATTCGACAAGGAAAGACACCAGTAGAAACAGAAACAGAAAGAGAGAGACAAGACAGAGAGAGTAAGAGAGAGTAAGAGAGAGTGAAACGACGATGAGGTTCGACCAGAGGGGAGGGTGACACTCTAAACTTAGAGCAAAGCAACCTACCTACCCAAAGGGGGGGAAGACCAAAACGTTTCTAGCGTTTCCCTGACCACTTCAGGGCAGACTTGTACGGAAGAGACAAGAGAAAAGGTCAGTTCGAGTCTGGTACCTAGACAAGGGTAGAATGGAGCGCTACCCTGTTCTGCGACAGATCTGAAGCACGACAGCCTCCCCACGTTGTCTGAGCTTTCAACGCTTGCTCTGGACTAGGACCTGTAGCCGAGGAACAAACGGCGAAACGGCTACGTAGCGAAAAACAAGGGTTGGCAATCTCAGACTTCTGGGACGTCTTGGCTGTGTTGTGTGTGTGTTGTGTTGGGTCGGCTTGTCGCTAAGCGTGTTTGTCGAGGCTCGAGTCCTTTTGGCGTTGACCATGGCGTTTGGTTTGACAGTGTTGTATTATCATCCCGCAGGTCAGGGTCGCTGCATATCGAATCATTGTTTTTTTCCTTTTCCTCATCGACCGTTAAACGCCATAACTGAGACTGGCCTCGGCGATGCGACCAGGAATGTGACGATGCTTGCTTGGCCGCGTATACAAAGCATGTTGTTGATGGAAAAAGAGGCCCGTCGAGGAAAGAGATGAATCTACAGTGGGGTTGTCAGTGGCCTTAGCGCCCGAGGACTAATTTACTGTGATGTGCCTATGCACGGTACCTAGGTAGGGAGCCTAGCCTAGCCTAGCCACCTGAGACACCGTGGACACCTGAACACGTCCACCACCAGAAACGGTGGTGGTTCTAACAAACACCAGAAGCAAAAAGACAAGACCCGCTAGAACAAGAGACCGGGAGATATCCCACGAAACAAAACACTTGATGCTCCGAGTTTGGAACGAAAAGGAAAATACCCGCTGGGCTGTACTTGCATATTGTACCTGAATCTCGTCTACTTTGGGATGAGACCGGCATTAGTGTGAGAGCAACAGCAAACCAACAAACAACAATTAAATAATGATAAATCTGTTGGTGAGTAAACACAATCAAAGTCTAGAGCCTCTCAAGCCTCCCTCTCTCGTATTAGGTACCTAGATAAAGTTTGTTTAAACTCGACAACTGCATTGATCACTCACTCATGCACCACCGTTTTCATGCTCTAATGCTTCAAGTTCAGTCCCCCAAGCCCCCGTCCCCTTACAA
>JAATHB010000307.1:0-131913 GCA_014822075.1 Fusarium buharicum | reverse complement strand
AGAAACCCTAACTGTTATATAAATAGCCCGTTATAGCTTAACTAAGCGGCTAGGAGTCTCAGGCTAATTAGGCTATACGCTAGCCTCGCTTAAAGTCCGTGGCGCCAGGCTAAAGTTACTAGCTGTATAACTAGCCTATAAGCTTTCCCTACTTAGGCTAGTAACTAACTTAATTAAGTTAATTATAAACTGGGATTTATATGACGTAAAAGGGTCGGAGGTGGAATATCATATCTCCGGGCTGCTTTAGCCTAACTAAGCTCCCCGGATCGGACTTTTAATATCGCGATCTTAAGGGCTTCTTTAGTATATCGGGGCATAATTAAGGAAAAAGGAGGAAAAAGAAGGTTAATATATCGAAATGTGGGCTTATTGAGGTGCAAGGCATTTATACCCAATTTGGCACGCTAAGTCACGTGGGCCCGTTTTTCAGATCAATCAAAGCCCCGCGCTAGTAATTAGCGCATTCCTTTTAGGGCATCTTACAGGGGGCCTACAGGGGATCAAAAGTGGGGTTCTATTTCTAGGGGGGTTCCATAACCCCCTTGTGCAACTTAACGTTAGCCCATCTTTGGCACTCGCTGAGAGTTTACCTAAAATAGTTTAGCGTACTGAGGCCAGGTTTTCCCAGAAGAGATTTTCTCCGCGACATGAGCTCATCTTCGCTTCGACACGCCCGCTTCAGTTTAACGCGGTTCACTCTCGACCACAATCACGCAATTCCAAAACACGTCAAACACAGCGAGCAGCTGAACTGAGCTGGGCTGACCTCTGCAATGCCTGAAGAGTCTCCCCAAACGACAGGGGAGACAGCTCCAATCCCAGACCAAAACCAACCAAATAAACGTCGTAACACCAAAAGCTTCACGGGCTGTTGGACCTGTCGCGCAAAACACGTCAAATGCGACGAGACTAAGCCCACGTGTAACCGCTGCCAACGCGCGGGTATAGAATGTGAGGGCTATGGAATGAGGATAGCTTGGGCTAATGTGAGAAATCCATCGACATTTAAGAGGGGTACCACCAAGAGGGCCTATACAAGAAGAGCCCATCACGGACAAGCGACTAGCCTTATACAGCCCAACTTGGACTCTGGTGATGATGACATGTCTACACTGGATACACCTTCTGTTGCTGAGAATGATCACCGAACAAACCCCTCCATGGGGTCTCGAGAACCATCATCTGAGACACAGTCCATTGCCTCCCCATACACCCAAAATCAACAGCCTCCTGCTCTTAACCAGGATCCCTTCATCGATCACTTAAATACCCGAATCTTTCATTCCTATGAGCTACTAGGTCAAGGCCTGGCGACTGCCATTCCCTTCGTTCCTCTACAGCCAGAACAGCCCCAACTCCCTGTCTTCCTTGGTCCAAATTCTGGTGCCCAGGATAACATCAGCCATACCCATGGCGCGTCCACGCCTGTCAGTATTGGCGACATTGGCAATGGCTCCATGGATGTTCCAGGAGTTTCCCAGCCCGTATCCCAAGTATCTACCCCGGTCAACACGCGCAGTCAGGTACCCAAGATCAGACGTCATCTGGATATCCTTCCCAACCCTCGTCTTCAATGTGAACTTCTAGAGCACTGGACACTTCGTCTTTGTGATTCACTCGCCCCGGTTCCTGGCATTCACAATCCTCTGCGAAATGTCATGACACCCATCGCCCTCGAAGGAGGCCGGACTGATTCGGAACAGTCAACAGGCGCAACAGCGCTGTTCCACCTCATTTGCTCAGCGTCGGCGTTTCATCTTGCGAAGAAGAGAGGTACTCCCGAATCTAGACGCACACTTGAAAACGTGGCCTTAGAACATCACAATATCGGCATCACTCACCTCGCCCAAAACATCCGTCGCTCCAATGATGGCGCTCACTGTGTATCGCTGCTGGCATCTCTCGTCATGTGTCTCATGAATGAAGCCGTCACACTACCGACTACATTCTGGCGAGCTCACTTCCGCGGCGCAGTCGAATGGGTGAATCACATTGATCCCCAAGTCTGGCACCAGAACGAGGCGGCCTCGACAGTATACCAGATGTTTCGAGGCCTAGCGACTGTAGTCCAAGCCCAGCTATTATTTGACAGTCGCGAAACTTCATACTGGGAGTTTACTAACGATCTTGAGCCACAACCTGAGCCTTATGTTCTGTACATGGCCTTTGGTCTTCCTCAGCCAATATTACAAGGAATTCATGCCATGAACGCTCTTGAATTGCGCAAAAAGGCTTCACCAGATAATCCTCCAACGGCTGATGAACTTGATCGACTAGAGCTCGAGCTGTACCTGTCTGCGCCTGATAAACCTGATGCTTCCGAAAGCAAGGATCACGGTGATCTGATCTACCACCACGGCCGCACTTTTTACTACGCAGCCCTCATCCACATGAAGCGGACTATGAAAGACATGTCCGTAGCTCAAGTACAACCACTCGTCGAGAAAGCGCTCCCACATATTGAGGCACTGCCATCAGATACAAACTTTCGGTGCGCGCCCATGGTTTGGCCTGTAGCTATGGTTGCGCTTGAGACTGGCGACGTGACGATGCAGCACCGAATGCTCCAGTGTCTTCAAAATCTCGAGCAATGTTCAGAACTGGCTCTCTGGTCGCAGATTACACATCATGTCAAAGAGCTTTGGGCTTTGCGTAGGAGGGAGGGGGCTGATTTGAAATGGCATCAGACAGCGCTGGGATCTATGAGTGATGGCTTTATGCTGATGTGAATAATTTCAGGACAAGGAAAATCGCACTGTCCTGAGAGATCAACTATGCCTATTAGAGTATCTTCAAACGGCAGCCAACTCAATTCCCCTGCTTGGATAAACGCAATCTCACATCTAATCTGTGACATCGGCAGACCCTCCGATGCTTACCAAGCTATCGTGGTGAGTTGCCAAAACGGGGTCGTCTCAACGGAGCAATAGAAATCGGATCTTGAAAAGATGATAATGAAAATAATGCTGAGGTAAAATGGCGATTGATAATCACTCAAATTTGTATAATCTTCAAGTATAAATGAAGCTTAGGTATCTCTGCCAAGATGACTATCTCTCGTCACAGACCGTTACATCAGACACAAACGCCAACATGACAAGTCGAATCATTATCCACGCAGTCCGACACGCTCAGGGCTACCATAACATCGCCGAAGACTTTGAACTCAAAGACCCGTCTCTGACTCCCCTCGGAGAAGTACAGAGCGTTCAACGTCGTAACACTTCATTCCAAGACCAGTCGAAATTCAAGCTCATTGCGTCTTCACCTCTGATCCGAGCTCTACACACGGCCTATCTCATATTTCACCCTACTATCCAGACACAGGACATTCTAGCCATTCCGGAAGCGCAAGAGGTCACTGACTACCACTGCGACACGGGGAATGACCTTGACATCCTCCGAGGAATCGCAGCGGAGAACGAATGGCCAGTCGATTTCAGCCTTGTACCTCACGGGTGGTTCGACAAGAATGTCTACGGACCCAATAGCCCGGTGAGCAGTGCTTCTGCCGCACGCGCTCGGAGAGTCAGAAGAATACTCCGAGAAAAGGGCAAGGCTCTGAGCAAGGATACCGACGATGATATTCACATTGGTCTGGTTGCTCATGGGAGCTTTATGCATTACTTTAGTAATGACTGGGAGAATAGTACTGTCAGAAGTGGAACGGGCTGGGTGAACTGCGAGACTAGAAGATATGTGTTCCAAGATGATGACGATGATGAAGATGATGATGCATGGTTGGTTGAGACGGTTGAGAGCAGAGAGGCTAGAGGGCTTGAGGGGCCAGCTCCTAGTATGGAGGAGCAGAAGAAACTGTATGAGAAGGCGATGTTGGATTGGGTCAAGCAAGGCTTGCCGGATTTGAGATATATAGATACAGCGTCTGCTCTGCCTAAAGGAAAAGAAGGTCGATGCATGCTGTGATTTAAGGTATGACTTGGTACAGGAGGAATGATGGTGTTTGTAAGGGCCGAGGACAAGTTCACTACTTTGAAATGCCATTGAACTTTCATGGGCATAGAGTTAGATCATTTGAATATGTCAACATCAACTTTTACTTGAAACAGCACGATATTCAAACACCAACGCACGCATTGACAGGTGGATTTACGTGAAATACCTTATATAACTCACTCATTCGCTCAATCACTGACTCACTCACCAGCATCGAAACTGCAACTGAGAAAAAAGAAAATTTACATAACGTCATGTCTAAGGTGAGCAATATCTAGCGCTGATGTACAAATAAACAAACAAACTTATATGAGCCTCTTTCAATTCCTTCGAGGCGGTGGTGGTGACAGTCCCTGCTGAGCAGCCTCTTGTTCAATCGCCAATCCCATAGTCGGCTGCGCCATATCCAAACTCTTCCCACTCTCACTCCCCGCCGCAATAGGCCACGAATCATCCCTCGTAAACCTCACATCAGGTCCCTTCCCATGCTCCAGATCCTCCGACGATGACGGTCTATCCTTGCCCCAAAAGTCAAACTCGGCAGGTTCTTGCTCCTCGGGGATGTTGCGCAGCTCAACTCCATCGGGGTTGGGAGTAGGGTAGCCTGGTGTTACGGGCCCGGTAGAGATGTGCTTGCTGCTGCGTGTCCATGTTCCCCACATGGAGCTCTTTTGGTCGTTGGCTTGGGAGTCGAGTTTCTTGGAGGTGAGGGATGTGTGCATGTTTTTTATGATGGGGCGGAGGATGGGGATGCATTGCACCATGATTGTGCCGGCGACTTCGGATGAGTACCATACTTGGGATAGACCATTGCGCCCTGAGTGATGTTAGTAGTTGTTGTCGAGGGAGTTGGAGGGACATACAGATATAGTAGGCATCGCGGTCGTTTCCTTGATCTTTCCATCCAACTCGAATTGCTGAAACAATGGCAACACTAGAAGTTATTAGATGTTTTTCTTGTATAATAAAGTGTTAATGACTCACATCATTCCAAGACTCATGGTCAAGCAAAGGCCAACCTTCTCAGCCCGCTTCATCTCAAGTGATCGAGTAATAAGCCAAGGGAACGTCGCGAACAAGAAATCCATAATGATGTTATACACTGCACCAAGTCAGCAAGACATATCAACATCCACGACATGCAAAACTCACCATTTCCACCCTCCTTGAAGTCCGCCCGGAACTTCTTTCCAAGGCAAAAATCCAGTCTGAACCAATCGTCGTAGCCCTCCTCGCCGCATACCTTGGCCCATTGGAAGACAACCTTGAAGATCATGTAGAGGTTCATGGTGACGATGCAGAACCAGAGGATGCCCTTCTGCCACTGGTTGCTCATTCGTAATAGTGTCACGCCAAAGGCCGTCTTTGTTAGCGCCTGGCCGATCAATGTCCCGCATGATGATATGTTGATGAGGATGTGCATCTGGTCACTCCATTCCATTGCCGAGTTTTCGAGAACATAGCCGTTTCCGAATTCGTAGACGATGAGGCTGTTGTTGGCGAGAAGGATAAGCTAGTAGCTTCGTTAGTATCTATGGTCAACCTAGATAATATCCCTCTGCTTACCCATGATGCGATGAGGATGTAGTCATCGTACCACATGCCATGTCGTCTAGTAACCTTGACCCATAACCTCAGGAACAACAACACACTCGCCCCCGCAAACAGCGACCACAGGCCAGCGTTCAACTCGACATATGGGTCGACAAAGGTATGAACCTCTTCATCGTCGTCTCGAAGCCTTAGCTTCATCACTAAACATTCTCGCGCGCTCCACGGCGCGGAATCCGGGGTAAAGTGATTTTTGCTTTGGTCTGGCGAATTGCGATCAACGAAACAATTTCCAACAAAAACAGAAAAGGAACGATTGAAAAGGGAAAGAAGGTGATCCTAAATGCTCGGGGGAGGGAAGCGGAAAAGAAGGATGTAAAACGGCTCGCCCACCACCCCTGACCCCGCAGGTTAACATGGGTAGGATGAGCTGCTGTGCATGTGCGGCCTCTTTTTTCTTGGTAATAGATGGTGTAGAATAGAGGGATGGTTCCCCTGCCTGACAAGCGTAATGGTGGTTGTCCAGTGCTCGCTGCATCCTTGTTCGAGCCGTATCGGGATGGGTCTAGGGATACCTTGATCGGACTCCGGGGCCGTTCTGAATAAGTCGATTCCACGGCCGGAGTTAATAAAAGCTTTTCTCACATGCAAGTAAGTCAATTCAAAAGAACGACTCGTAAGATTTTCACACGTTGAAACATGGAATTGACGCAATTCAGCAAGGCTTGAGCAAACACCAACTACCGAGACATGGAATGTACGTAAATCATCACACTCGGGGAGACGCCGCGGGCATCAACCTGATACGATTCACAAGTTTCATATGCGGTGCCTGACCCAAGAAGGGCCTATAAGCCCGAGCTGACTGTCACTCAAGACCCACGACGTTCCGGGGGTTGGTGCAGCCAAGTCAAACGATAGAGCGTACGGGGGGGATCCCTGCGGTCGGGAATAGAAGGGGGAGGTTCCTATACGTGGATCATCTTAAACCCTAGGCTCGACAACCCGACCCCCGTTTTGATCGGACGCTGCAACCTTTCTAGTCGATAGCCATCCGTGCAGCCATGTGGCCGTTTTTAGCCCACCGTTTTATGGCACACGAACGAAAAAGGCAAGTGAGTTTTGTTTGCCTCCGGATCGGCGTAGGAACGAGAGGGGCGAGGGGAGAAACAAAACTCAAACGTCCGTGACCGTTTCAGTATGATGCCGATGACGAACAGGTACAAACTTTACTCTGGTCCGCATCTGCATCTGTATCTGCATCGGTCGGTAGATATCACACTGGCGCCGGCTTTCAGGACCGGTTGTGGAGAGTGGACCGCTAGGGTGATAAGATTTGCCAAGTTTCGAGAGGCCCAGAACAGTCCGGCAAGTTAATTAGAGTGAGATTGAACTGCTGTTTTTGTTTTTATTATGTGTGTGCTGTCACGAGCCTTAGATTAATGAGCTGCCAAGCTGTCACGAGTGATTAGTTTGCCGTATCGGGCTTTGTTCCTTTTATCTCCGTCAATATGTCCACTTCTTAATCTGTCACGGAGTGGCACGGCCGAGTCACAAATTCCGTGCTACGAGTGACATATCCGCACATACCTTACATTATTCGCCTAGATTCTCCAAGAACCGATGCTCGATTTAAGGTTACCCTCAACGGTGTATACCCAGTCCCAACTATTTTAGCCCAAACTCAGCTCAGCTCATCGTCGGGTCCGGCGTCGCGGGTTCTCACGATCGTATTCTCGTCCAATGTCACGCATTCAGGTAGCAGGGCACTTTTTAGTGAAACGTCTGGTAATTATTTTGACTTTGTACTTTTCAGGTCAGCGGGGCCGTTGGTTGCACAGGCACTCACTTGGTTCGAGCTTTTATTTTCTCGTTTACGAAAAGCAAAACACCTGCAGGTGGGATATCCAGGGGTGCCAAGGTACCAGGGTCTTTGCCTCGTCCACGCGGCTATTGGACATGGATTAATCACTCTTGGGTAACGGGTAATAATCCAGGTTCTGTTAAGATCTTGGATTTCGCTGTTAATAGGAAGTTTTTCGAGTAAACGCGGTGTTTATTTCCTATCCTGTCTTGCTCTTTGTGCGAGCAACGACTATGACAGCCTTGACTACTCGAGTCTTGTCAAACCAGTTGAATAACCTCCCTGCTAGCTTGAAACCGCCCATGGAAACACCATATTCTGTGAGCAATTGATCTTGACGGTTGAGAAATTTGACCAGACCGGAAAAGACATCATCTGTGATCTCCTTGATTGTAATTTCCTTGCGCTCGTAGCCACACTCGACGAGCTGGTCTCTGTACTCATTCTCGGATAAAAATGTCCCCAGCGGACAACCCATCATTTTGCCGATGAGACGGGCTTTCCAAATGTCTGTTGTCGAGGCTGCTTCATTAATGAGGAGATCAAAAGCCATAAAATGCGCATCAAGTTCTTTGGCCGCATATGTAAGAACAGGTCTTCGCGACGGTGAAAAGTGGTAGAGACAGTCCAGAGCAAGAAGCCAACGCTCCGTATACCTCTCATCAGCTAGAGAGTAAACAGCCTCTGCAACCTTTGCACTCCATGTCTCAGGCTTCGCAGCATTGGCGCAAAATAGACTGAATGAATCAACACCAAGTCCGTCCATACCATTAACCTCTGCGATCTCGCGATAAATCTTCCGATGCGACGTCTGAACCTGGGCTTCATTCAGAGTGAGGCCAACGTAGCGAAAGTCCTTGCAGCCCTGCGCGTGAGCAAGCTTTGCGAGCTGCCATGTTTGGTCACCGCAGCCGAAGCCCAGATCGAGAATCGCTAGAGAGCCCTGCCGTGCGTCATGCTCAAGTAAGCCCGCCGCGCGGACGATTTGGTGTAACAGGGCAGAACACGCATCGGGAAATTTGTCAATTGGCTCGCCTTCTGGTGTTTTCCTGTGATAGAGTTAAAGTTAGTTTTTTTTGTCTGGGGAAGGGAGAAAGAGTGTGGCTCGGAGTTTACCAGTATCCCACATTCATCCACATGGATGGAGGATGAGATGTGATATTGAGCTTCCAATGTCCGAGGCCGTAGATGTCGCTCATGCGCATCACCACCAACGCCATGACAGCCGCAATGGCCAAAGCACAGACGAGTCCAACCACGAACCCTACACCGAAACTATCTTGACTCGAAAGCATCTTCAACGATCAAGGTCCGGGCCGTCAAACAGCGGGCCGCGAGTTTGGGTATGGGTATGATTGTAAAAAAGATGGTGGTAGCTCGACCAATTGAACGTGCTGAGAGTTGCATCCACACTCCAACTCGTTAGATGACTAATATTGGAGTTCTGGGCACTGTTATGCTTAAATCAGAAATAACGTTGAAAGAGTTGGTTCATCTTGACTCTTGTCCCAAGGAATCGTCACTCCGAAATCTACAGCTACTCTCATGGCCGAGACTACACATCCTTCTAGCAGTACCATACCGTCCCAGCACCAAGATCCTGTGATCCAGATATTGTCCTGCCCGTTGACCCAAGTCTTGGCTGTAGCCTCGCTCTTCTTGGCCTGTCCAGCAGCACCCACCAGTTCCTGAACCAGGGCCTTGCTCTCGGTACTCCTCAGAGTCCTGGTGAACTTTGCCTTTTTAATTACCTTGGGCTGCGCCACCTCGTGTAACGGACAAGTGCTGACCACGACCCCACTGGGCATGGTATGAAGGGCCTCAGTACGTGCACTCGCGCTGCCCATGTCAGGGAACAGAGTTCTCAGGGTCATGGTTTGTGGCGGCGATGTGCCTGCTACATGATGCATGCAGGCCGTCAATCCTCGAGTATCGTCTCCAGCAACAAGACTGATCCCTTCAGGCTTCAAGACGGAGCTTTCAACGCTACAAGTTGGAAGCTTCTCTAACGTAGACCTTAACGGTCTGTATATCCTACCCGCGACATCCGGCGACACGGACAAGACGACGCGATCAAAGACTTGTTCTAGAACGTGTCCTGATGCATCGAGTGTCGATTGCCACCGGACCACGACCGTTCCATCTGCTTGCGGCGCAGCTTCAATTACCCGGCTGTTTAGCTTCACATCCTTCAATCCCTCCGTCAACCTGGCTTGTACCTGCGAGACCCCGCCGCAGACAGCGTAGTGCTGCTGTCGGTAAGAGAGCTTCTTGTAGCTGACTATATCGCTCGCGGGGAATTGGAGCAGCTCGTCATGTGTACAGGTCGACACGCTACTCAGTAGGGGGAGCAGGTAATGTGTGGTGTATCGGCGCGGTAATCGGATCCGCTCGAGGTATTCGGCAAACGACTCGCTATATTTTGACGACGTGGTGGTGTCGCGTGGCGCGACATAGAAGCATGCAAGGGTGAACCAGAATTGACACACGATCAGATACAGTATCTCAATCATATGCGGTATCACCCCACGCGTGCCAGGCCATGGCGGTGGTGTCTGGTGCAGATTCGATGCATGCACAAAGTAACTCTCGTTGTCGCCGCCCTTTAGAGGGATTGTTCCATCGGTCGCAGGGAGGGCTTTCGCAAAGACGAAGAGGAATCGGATCGGGTGTAGCGGTATTCGAAGATGTTGGTACATACGCATCAGATGGTGGTAGTAACCGCCAGCGCTTGCGCGCATGGGCAAGTCGATACGTTCGACATCGTTGGTCTCTTTGTTGTTGATCGTGACGGAGGCTGAGTCGAAGGAGAGGCGATCGGCCTTGGGAGGATGTCAGAGGGAGGTTTCAGGTGCTTGGTCGGGTGAATGGGCGTACCTGTTCAAATAGAGTCACCCCGTATCTCTCGCGCTCGTCGTTTCGTAGGAGATAGGCCGTCGTTAGGCCAGCGAGACCTGTACCTATAATGGCGACCCGACTTTTCGGAGAGTCGTCATGGTGATATGACGCGACACGCTGCTTTTCCATTGAGTAACTGATTCTTTGCCATTTCGAAGAGCACTCGGCCGAAGCTGTTCCTTGATTTTCGTATTCCCCTTGGCAATTCTGTTCAACAATTTCGATTAAGCGATTGTCCTTATTGGATGGATTAGTTCCCAACGGTCCACAAACTTCTTTCAACATGCCGAGGCTTCTCTCGCTAATTGCGGTCAGTTGTTCCAGAAGGGATCCCACTTTCAAGGGGGATTGTTAGCATGTGAATACAGTCAGATTGTCTCTGAGCTGAGTCTTCAAGGAGGAGCAGGAGTCCGTTTCGCCTCAGCTTCGCCAAGACCACCCCTGATGCTCATCTCGTACCAGATCCAACAGGCCAAAACAATGGTCCCAGCCAAAAAAGCAATCGCCTGGCCGCCGATCAACGCCGCAGACCATGAAGGATGCGTGTCGGCGTACCACAGAACCAGGCATGTCGAGTAATATCAGAGGAATCCAGGCCACGGCGAGATCTTTTCTGGTGGGATTTTGCTGGCCCTCGAATCGAAACAGAAGCATTGTCGCCATGGTGATCGCAATGACCGACGTGACAGCTGAGCTCGTGAGCAAACCTGCCGAGGCGTGGATGAGAGCTGTTCCTCGTC
Organism: Fusarium buharicum; assembly: GCA_014822075.1. Lineage (NCBI taxonomy): Eukaryota > Fungi > Ascomycota > Sordariomycetes > Hypocreales > Nectriaceae > Fusarium > Fusarium buharicum. The sequence continues at coordinate 120,900 of JAATHB010000307.1, read as the reverse complement.
CTGGAGAAACTCGTCAAAGGTCATGACGGCCAAGGTCAGCCTCATAGCGTCGCCATGATGTTGAAGGTTTGGTAGAAGCGCAAGACATGCTCAAATACCAGCGTGGCGCGTGGCCCCAGCACCTTGTGCGCTATAAAATGCGCATGCTTTTAGTGAACCCATGGCTCCAGTCCTGCTTACCCTGGAAGCCCGTCTGGGAGCACCATTAAGTGCTGGCCGATTGCGTACAGTTGATGAAGAAAAAGACGGAATCGGGCGTCAAGAAGAACAAAAAAAGAATAAGAGATGCCACAATTATTATCATATCATATCATATCATCCGCAGCGGAGCATCAGTGACTGTTACATGACGTGTTGGTTGTTGGTTGTGAAAGCAGTTTCAGCGCTCCAAAGACGCCTGTCATAGGCTCGTTAACAAACGAGCCACTGAAGTGGGACATTTACAACGAATGAAATACTCATACCGAAAACCAAGGGGATGCTGTAAAGAGTTTCGCTGTCTTCTTTTCCTTGTCTTGTCCATTTCCTACCCAGTAGATTTTCTTTTTTTGGCGGCGAGTACGTAGTCTGATAAATAGTCAATCCTTGAAGTTAACATTGGAGTTCCAGTGCTATTAGGTTTTACGTCCTTTCAAACGATTTCGGAACACAGGGTAGGCTGATGAAGGCTGTTTTTAGTCAGGATTAAAACACCAAACGAAAATCATCAGCATGGTGTATTCATAGCGGCTGCCAGTAAAGTGTAAATATTACTCCTTGTAAGCATTGTATCTGTACTGCGATCCCGTATGGTCACCACGCAAACCCGCCTGACCCGCACCATAAATACTCTCACGCAAAGTATGCCCTCCCTCATTGGGAACCTCACGATAGAGTCCCCTTCGTCGAAGCTCGGGCACCAAAAGCTCCACAAGATCTTCAAAAGACCCCGGTGTGGTGACATATCCAATGTTGAACCCATCAAGGTCGCCCTCCTGGATCCAACGCTCCATCTCATCAGCAACAGTCTGTGGACTTCCAATAGCAACAGGTCCCAGTCCGCCAATGCCGGCTTTCTCTGCAATGACTCGTGGAGTCCACTTGGGAACCTTGTCGCTTGTAACAGTAAACGCGTCAAGCAAACTCTGCACCTTGTGCTGTTCAAGCGAATCGGCAGAAGTGAGCTCCTGATCAAGTGGGGTCTTAGACAGATCGATACCCGTCCATCCGCTCACGAGGACTAGACCGCCAATGGTTGATGCGTACTTTTGTAGTTCTTCAAGCTTCTGCTGCGCTTCTTCATCTGTGCGGCCGACGATGGGTGTGAAAGTGGCAAAGAACTTGAGTGACTGAGGGTCTCGGCCTAGTTCAGCTGCCTGGTTTCTGATGGCTTGAATCTTGGGTTTCAAGAGTGTGGGTGAGTGGGAAGAAACAAAGATACCTTCCGCATGTGTTGCTGCAAAGGTTTGGCCGGCGGATGAGGTACCAGCTTGAAACAGAAAAGGGGTCCTTCGCGGTGAAGGATCGACTATATGTCGAGTATCTAGATCGAAGAACTTGCCATGGTGATGAATAGTGCGAATCTTGTCAGGATCCGCATAGCTATCATTTTCGGGGTCGGGAGAGATGGCATCAGCTGCCCAGGAACCTTCCCAAAGTCTAGGCATGTTTTAGATGGAGTTTCTGTTGTATGATGGCGGGTAGAACTCACTTGTACAAAACACGGAGATATTCGTCAGCTTGTTCGTATCTTTCATCATGGGCAATCGGAGTATTTAGCCCGATGGCCTTGAAAGCTGCTTTCTTCCAACTCGTAACAATGTTCCACCCTTGCAACTACTATCAGCAGAAAAATAGCGATGTCATACGGACACGCACCGATGCGTCCCTTGGTGAAGTGATCCAACGAGGAGAACCGCTTTGCCAGGAGGAAAGGAGGTTCAAAAGAGGTAGACTCAGTAATGGCAAATGACAAATTCTTGGTCACGGCTGCCATAGCCGTGATTGGAATAGTCGGATCCGTCATAGGCCACTGGGCTGCGCGTCTAATGCAATTATCCAAACTTCCTTCGTACGTGTCGTATCCGCCATATGTGTCGGCTAGGAAGAGAGCGTTGATGCCGCCCTTTTCAAGCAACTTTGCAAGGTCAATCCAATACTCGAGATCGCGTTTAGTTGCTGATTTGTCCGCTGGATTCTATAGAGTGTCACTTGAGATTCACTTGAACGAGCTTAATACTCACTTTCCATTGGCCTGGGGACAAGTGTCCGATCGTGGACATGTCAAACGCATTGATGATGATCTTCTTTTTGGGCTCATCCTTGCTTCGGTCTAAAAGATTCCCGTTTGTGGCTTCAGTTGAGGTCATCGCCAATTGTGAATATGGGCTTTCTTTATGATGTGTGAAGTGAGTTTCCCGGCTTGCGTTTGATGGTTATGCTCGGCCAAAACATCATCCAAAGTTGAGGAGAAAAGCCTCATATGAAATCACGCCTTCTACTCCAATAATATAGTGTGATATTTCAGATATTCAATCATATTGTCTGTTCAAGTGGGTGCGGTATTTTAGTTGCGTTGCCATTCGTTGAGGATCTTGCGTGATCACGAAAATGGATGTCACAATCAAGCACGAGAGCTATCAACTCCCCACGTCTGCAACAGAGACCAAATCAATCGCCGTGTCTCGACTCTCGTCATCAGGTGTATTGAATATATGCGGCTGAGTTGTAGTCATCAGAGTGCTGAGCGGCTCCATTATCATTTGATTATAATGTTGTAAGAGAGAATAGCTGATCATTCTTCCAACTAGCGTGGCTCTTACCCAAGATCTCAACGCCACTGATTTCTATTTACTCTAAGAGCATTATAAAAGACTAACCATAGTTGATATCGAATATTTGGGACAGGATATAATGTTGATAACTCTAGAATATAAATTACTATATCTAAGTCTATACTGCAAAGCTAATCGAAGAGACGTCGCATGCTAATCTATCATTGTATGTCGTAACTGTCATAACTACTCAAGGGGGTGCTTCAAGACGAGCTTCTCCAAGCTCAAGTCACCTCCGTTCGAACGGTGGATTGCCTTAATACCAGCCTCAACGCCACTAATAGCATTGACATTGGGAAGTCTCAAGGCTCCCTCGGCTGAAGCCAACAGGTGCGACACAACCTTGCGTACACGGGTAGACGACTCTGGGTCTTGAGGCGCTCCCATGGCGTTGAGGCTACCAGTTGGTCGGTAGGAAGTGCAAAATCCGAAAGCCGAGTCCTGAGGAACAGGAAGGGTGCAAGCCAGACGGAGATCCTCAGAAGCGCTTGTGCCCAATGCGCTCCTTGTAAGAGAAGGAGTGCTTGGGACACCAGCCTCAGGATGCACGGCTCCCTTGCCAACGGTATCGAAAGCCTTGTTCAAGGAAATGCCGAGAGTCTTTTGGGCGTTTTGGATATCTTCAACCACGCTGGAGCTTCTGTAGTCGAAGGTGTGCGTGGCTCCCACCGCTCGAAGGGCGTCGTGGTTCTTGGGTGATGCTGTGGCAAAGATATACTTGAAGCCGGCAGCCTTGGCGAGTTGAATAGCCATGGTACCGACGCTGCTTGCGCCACCCCAGATGAGGATTCCTTCTCCCGAAGGGTCGGTGCCAGATACACCAGCGGCTGGAAGTCCGAGGCCAATGACGTTGAACAAAGCATCTGTTGCTGTGTGTCCTGCCATGATAATGGCGGCAGCATCCTTCAACGCCACGCCAGCTGGAACCTTGTAGATCAGCTCGGATCTAGCGACAACCAAGTCCTGATGGGCTCCGTGCGCGGAGGGCATGGGAATGACGACGGGCGAAATACCGCAGACAGCATCTCCAACTTGGAATGAGGAGTCTGGGCCGGCTTGTTCAATGGTGCCTGAGAACTCGAATCCGGTGACGAAGTTGCTGAGTCCCATGTAAAAGAACTTGATATCGCAGGGGTTAATGGCTGAGTAGGCGACCCGGACAAGAACTTGGGAGCTCTCAATGGTGTAGTTGGTCTCAACCTCCTTGACGACGAGTTCGCCGGTGGAGGTCAGAAAGATCGACTTGGAAGTTTGGGGAGACATTTTGTTGTTTTTGTTAAGACTGTGGGTGTCGTTGGGTTGAATTGATTGATAATATTGAGAATAAGATGAGGTAAAGGTAAAGGTAATCTATATATGCTCTTGTAAACTATTGTGGCCTCTACGTTTGCTAGACCCAACAAGGGACATCCAGGTCTCGACACGTCAAAGCGGGCAACATTTAAAAGCAACGGGCTAATTCATACCGCCTTGCTCTTTAATAACTTGTACCGCTTGGTCAGCAGTCGGTCTGAAGGTACCTGAAACGCCGACTTTTATCGTAAGGTTCTTGTCCATTAGAGTTTATTCAGCGGACATAGGACCTCAAAGAAGGTCTAGACGCCCGACGATCGGAAATCGGAAGTCGCGCGTGTCACTATCTCCGAGCGCCAAAGTTTATGGGCAGTCCGGAACGCATTGACCATTGGCTCAAGCGAAAACTCGGTCAAGAATAGCCTCAGACAATGAGTTAATAGTATTCAAACTCTCTTACGCATTCGGACTTCCAATCCTTCTGGTCGTGGGAACCAGCTGTTGACCACCTTCCAGTCTTTCTTGGGATCCGCCAGCTCAATCTCATACAAGGTAATCAGTGTAGCAAAGACTTTGTAAGTCTGGAATAGTCCCATATTCTTTCCAATGCAAATACGACTTCCTCCACCAAAGGAAAGATCCGCTTGGTTCATTGAGAGCAAACGTTTTTGGTAATCTTCTTCTGTCTCCCCATGCTCGTCATCGCGTAGCCATCGCTCTGGTCGAAACTCATCGGCATCCTCACCGTAGGTTGACTTGTTTCGAGAGAGGATGTATGGACTCATGGCCACGACAGTGCCACCGGGGAGGAAATCGCCATTGGGAAGATGAAAGCCTTCCTTGGGAACATAACGTTCCATGCTGAATCCTACGCCAGGAAGCATGCGAAGAGCTTCTCGAATAACGGCATCCGTGTAGGGCAGGGTTTTGACTTCTTTGTACGCTGGGGGAGTTCGACCGTTAAAGTCTGCAGCGAGGATTTCTTCTGTAAGGCACTTCCAGACTCTAGGATGCTTAAGACTATAGTAAATAGAACTCCGGATGGCAATGGCAGTTGTATCGGCTCCGGCTATCATGTTGATCATCAACCACGAAATAATCTGTGCATCGTTGACTTCATCTGGTTTCGAATCCTTGACCTCAATAAACTTGTCCAGAAAGTCGGGGGTATCTGGGTCGTGATAGTCTTTATCGTTCCCTTGATACCTGTCTTGCAAGTGCTTAATAGAGATACCTGTGATTGTGTTGAACCCAGGAGGTCCAATGTGACAGATAGGATTCTTGTCGAAGACACGATCAAGGAAGGGCATAGTTCCCACTACGATAAAGTAGTCTTGTGCTTTGTCGGCAGCGTCAAGAGTTCCATCAAAGTCATAGCCCTTTTCGAGGTAGCCTGTAGGTTGAGAGAAAGTCACGGCGCCGACAACATCCCAAGTGTCTGAGAACCGATCGTTAGTAACTGCGTTGTGAAATAAGGCTTGTTACAGTAGAACCTACAGAATAGAATCCATTGGCCAAGGTCAAAGACTTTTTCGGCATTATCTCCATTCATAAATCGCTTCTCGAGTATTCCGCAAAACTGATTGATGACTTTGTCCATGTGCGGTTCCACATTGGTGATAGCAGCGCTCGAGTAGAGTTTAGCAATGGGATGTCGTTCCTTCTTGTGTTGCACTGGATCAGTCTGGCTAAAGATGTTTAGAACAATCTGCCCATTGACGAGAGCACTACTGCCATGGTAAAAAGGTGTCTAGACTGTGTGTCAGAAAAGATCACGACGACGCGGGGTTGTTCAGCTTCTAACCTTTAGCCAGTCACCCTTGATGCTAAAGATGGTTTTGATAAGTTCTGGAATGTCAACATCGATGATGCTGGGCGTGATGCGGACAATTGGTCCATATTTTCGGTGAAGCTTTTCGAGAGTGAGATGTGTTTCACCTGTGGTGGCATGATACAAGTACCATAGCCTAGTGAACCCTTCAAACTGTCAACTTCAAGGCGAAGACAAAAGATAATATGACACTATGTCACATGCATCACAACTTACTTGCAAGAAACGGACCAGGGTATTTTCTCAGCGGCGAGGAGAAGTATGAGGTAACACTCCAAAGAGACAGCGTGCTGACAGGTAAGATAAAGAACAAAAAGAAGTAGGAGGATATTCCTAGAAGACCACCTGCAGATTCAAGCCCGGAACTGTCCAGGTACTCAGTATGATTCGCCGCCATGCTGAATATTACGGTGGGATGGCATGTGAGGAGAAGACAGCCACTGGCTTGCATGCAGCGAGATGTTTTGAATAAAAAGTTATCTACTTTCTACGGCTCATGAACTCGTTTCAGGAACGGGTCAAGAGCGGGCGGACCCTGGAGAGTAATCATACGAGCCCTCAATGGCCTTTGAAGATTCACGTGGAATCCATGAGCCAACAGCACCACAAGGTTGCATTGGACAGGCTTGTCATTGTCTTTATTGCTTGGCAACTTGGAAGCTTTGGGGGAGGTAATACAGGATGACAGGTTCCTGGGATAATGGTTGTGGAATTAAACAAGGATGTTATTCCCGCCTTCTAAAACGAGGTTCGGTTGAGTGGAACCGGGGGATATGATTGATGGGAAGGATTTCTCGCTTGAGGTTGAAGATGGGGCAGAATTAACTTGGTAGTATCTCCGTCTGTTATTCCCATGATCGTGATAGTGATTGCAGTAGAGTACGAACTACAGAACAAGAGAAGAGATGAAGAAATAACAGCACCAATTACTATCGCCCAATTTCTTGCTCTCTCTCCTACCTTGCCTGCCAAGCCCAAAGGATCATTTTCCCCGAAGAAAAAGCAAGCTCAAACCAACAGAATCACGTAACGATATACAGAGCTGCAGGTCAACGGCTCCGAGTCCTCCACATCCGCCAATCTTCTCCATCTTTTGCAAATCCCCCTGCATCTAGCGTCTCGGCTGTCAGCAATTCGAGGTGGCCGAGGACACCATCTTGTCGGACCTTACCCGTTGACCCGCGAAGCTAAAGATGGGGCTCTTGTGAAATTGTCCAATGACTTTGGGAGTCAGAATCTGGGTCCAGCTTTTGTCCTGCGTAATGCCCGGTAGGGCTTTCTTTTTGTGGCGTGAGTCTTGCAGACACGCTTTGGATTGATGAGCTGCAGACTCCTTACAGTAACACAAATCATCGTCCATCAATAGCTGACTTGCCCCTCATCTTTGTTGAACAGTTTTCATTTACCCTTTAAAGAGCACTTTCGAGTTCTAGAGGGTTTATTATTACCAAAATCAGTGTTAGAACTGGTGATTGTAGTGGAACCCTTCAAGTCTGTCGACATGCATTTTAGCAGCACATGCCTGTCATGCTGACTCTTCAGCGTTTGTGATTCATGCAACTCACTCGAGAAAGCCCTTGCGACCCCCGCTTCCAGGTCGTACCGTGATTGAAAAAGTTAAAGATTGCATGCCCGGGCAGCTGGGTCTTTGCGGCCAAGCTTTCCTGACCAGGAGCCCTATCCGTACATACATGTCGTAATCTCGTTTGAGGAAGCTGTGCTGAAAATCTTCAAATGTGTGAGATCTAAAAATCCTTTGCTGCCTAGGCAAGTGGTCTGATCTATGTACGTACCTTACTGCATGATGGGACGCTCTGATATATCAGTTTGCTTCGTCTGAGTCCAGAGTCCAGAGTCCAGAGTCCGCGACTAGTGACCATCCAATGCGAGAGTTATCGTCAAAATGATGGGCGGTAAAGGTCCAATGGCCATGGCCGTTATGTGGTCGCTCGTGGCCGTCACTTGGATCTTTGTTGCTCTGCGTCTCTACACGCGCGCTTTTATCACGCAGGCTGTTGGCGCTGATGACCATGCATATTGGGTCAGCGGAGTAAGTCTTCGATTGCTGGTTTCTGTTAGACTTATCTAACGCCTTCGTCTAGATATTAATTTTGCTATATACCGTTTTTACCCATATCGCTGCCAACCATGGCTTCGGCCAATCGATGCCAGGTCCAGATGCCAGCGATTTTGAACTCGACGAAGCTGCGCTTGCAATCAAGAACGAAATGATTGGGCAGACCTTTTCCGTTATTGGAATGGCTGTTGCAAAGTTCTCTCTTGGTCTCTTTCTGTTACGAATCGTGGTGGAGCGATGGCAAAAGATCCTCATCTGGGTTACTATGGCCTCTTTGTCGATTGTATCCCTACTGGCTGCAATCTTTCTCTGGATTCAATGCGACCCTGTGGAGAAGATCTTCGATCAGTTAAGAATCCCAGGTGAATGTAACATCGATGTCACGCCCTTTGCAGTGACCCTCGGTGGTAGGTTTTGAGCTTGACGTTGGGTTGTTGGCTCAGCTAACTTGAGTTTAGTCTGGTGTGCTGTTACGGATTTCTTCTTCGCCATCTTCCCGTGGATATTCATCTGGAAGTTGAACATGAAGTATAAAGAAAAGATGACAATAGCCGGCAGCATGAGCTTCGGCATAATGCAAGTCTGTCATGTCCCGTACCCGACTTCATCTAACACGTTCCAGTGCCGGCGTCTGTGGAATTGTCCGCACCTACGAAGTTGCAAGTGGATTTACTGCTAACTATACATGCAAGTGATCTCCTCTTCGAACCATAGATGCATGTTAACAAATAAGTAGTGGACACTGTTCCCTTGATCATCTGGTCGGCCGCCGAGATGGCTGTCACGTTAATATGTATCGGCATCCCCATCCTGCGCCCACTATGGCGACGAACAATACGCGGCTCAAAACTATCATCGGATCGATATTACAGAAAGCAAGGTGAAGGTAGCGATGGTCAGGCGTACAATTTGGACAACCTTGGACAAAACAAAGATGCCAAAGAAAGAGACTGTGGGTTCCCTGGTGCTGATCCTAAGCTTGGTATAAGAGGGCCGAGCACTATTACGCAGATCGCTGGCTTTAACAAGAGTGACGAATCAATTCTAGGATCTGAGTACAGGAATGATTCGCCGGAGCATGGAGACAGTACGATACATGTCAAGCAGGACGTTCAAGTAGACTGGACTAGGGGAACTGCAGTATAGAGGCCACTATGGCCAAGAATAAAATCATAATAGACCATCCTGTGTTTTATAAACACTGACCGGTATCAATCAATTTTTGCACCAACAATGAAGCACAAACCAGCGATTCCAAAGTTAGTATTTAGCGTTAGTAGTCGGCGATTAACGTTGGAATGTGTGCTACCTGATTCCACCATTCCCGTAACCCACATCAGCAGTGGGGGTCATCTCATTATTGAACATCTGATTATCAAGCACCATATTCAGTGTAACCAGCATTGACAGCCTTGAACTCAGATCCAGATGTAGTTTCCTCAAACAGCAGGAGCAAGTCTTGGCAAATCTCAAAGAGCCTCGCTGATATCTAAGCAAATATCAAGGAAGAATGGTATATAAATGTACCATCAGTCGTCCAAAGTTGTAGTCATATAGTCCATTCAAACCAGCATCACAACATCTTTTACCTCTACCTAACTTCACGAGAACCATCATGTCTTACACTGGAGCATCTCCTATTGAGTTGGTTCTTGGAGCCGCCAATGTAAGTATTACCATACATGATGCGACATCAACTCTTCTTGACAATGACTGGCATGATGTTTGTTTAGGTCGGAGACACATCTGTTGATCCTTTGGCACGCTATTACACACCCGAGGAAGTAAATGGCTTCTTCGACGTTTTTTCCAAGCACGGCTACAACCACATCGACACAGCTCGCGGCTATAGTCCTGAAGCATGGGGCTCATCAGAAACCCGAATTGGCGCCGCCTGTGCAGGCGATCGATCCAAGATCGATAGCAAAGCAGACTGGTCCCACGGCCACACCAAAGAGAGCATATTGCGTGACATTGAAATCTCACGCAAGCTTCTCAAAGTGGAGCAGATCAACACCTATTACCTTCATATACCGGACCGTGAGCACCCGCGCGAGCCGATGGTCGAAGCTTTGGATCAAGCCTGCAGAGAGGGCAAGATTAAGGGATGGGGCATCTCCAACTTCCGAGCCGATGAGGTTCAGACAATGCTCGATATTTGTGAAGAGCGTGGGTTCGTCAAGCCTAGCGTTTATCAAGGCCAGTACAACCCTATTGTCAGAGGTGGAGAGCAGGAGCTTTTCCCTCTGCTGCGCAAGTATGATATTGCGTTCTATGCCTATAGTGCTGCCGCGGCTGGCTTCTTTACGGGAAGTCACAAAAAGGCGGCACCAAACTCACGTTTTGACCCGTCGGTAAGTGGGTTCTCGAACTGATGTGGGAGAATTATCTAACTGTTTTGGCAGCACAGAGTAGGAAGCTTATACGTTTCCTGGTACGCGAAGCCAACCATTGAAGCAGCTGTTGACAAGGCTCTTGGAACAGCGTCCAAGTACGGTATCGGCGGCCATGCTGCTGCGCTTCGCTGGACAGCACACCACAGTATCCTCAACAAGGAGTACGGTGACGCTATCGTTATTGGTGCATCCAGCACTAAGCAACTTGAGAGTAGTATTGGCGCGATTGAGGAGGGCCCATTGCCAGATGAAGTCGCTGCGGCTTTCGGGGATGTATACAATGAAGTTGGCGACGAGATCAAATACCACCTCTAAGCGTCCACTAATGATGTTGCCTAATCGTAATGAGGTTTCTACTAGGCTCAAAAGAGTAGGAGCACTTCTTGGCGACAAGGGGAGGGGAATTGGTGCTGACAAACATCAAATATGAAGCGATTAATACAATATCTCTTGCTGCAGCACAGGCGTCTTCATTTTCATCTTTTCAGACTCATGATATGTAATCTCTTATTGCCGGCCACCTCAGCCTCTTGTGAATATGGACTTCATTAACGTGTCTCACCCTGGCCGAAGCGTTTCTGCCAAGATGACGCGAAGGGCTCACTCCCATGCGGCTCGTACCGCACACGCGCGAGCACGGAGAAATCTCATGGCCAAACACATACAACAAAAGCAGAAAGACGCAGGCGAAGCAGACCATGCGTTTGGGTTATCAAACAAGACCCATAGCCCTACGTCACAGAAAGAGCTTCTTAAGGGATTGACCAGCCAACCTACATCGATGCCCAGCATCAGGTACATCACTTTTCAACCCAATACAATTGCAGACTGTCTACAATCACTTGCACCAAGAGAGCATTATATGTTCAATTACTGTATGGTATCCACTTCATACGGTTCTCTACCCTTTTGGCGCTGACTTTGACCACAGACATTCAAGTTGTTCTGCCCTTGCAGTCTCTCTCCTGCCCGGTGCTCATAGGCATCAAAGAAAAGTATTCGGACATAAGAAACAACTGGATCCACCATGCTGCAAGCGACCCTATAATCTTCAGGACTTGTTTACTAGCAGCTTGTCGCCATCTGTCATTTGTTAATCTACAAGAGGAATACTCTCAGCTGGCCACTCAATACAAGTTGGACTATTTGACGACTTTGCAGCGAAAATTATCGCTTCGTAATATCCCTTCATGTCAAGATGCTGTGGCCATGGCCACGGTCCTCGCTTTTGATGAAGTAAGTTGTTCTGTGCCGAGAGCATGGGCAAGACTGATGGGATCTAGATGATGTGTGGGGATCATCCCGTAGCGGCGAAGCATGTTTTAGGAGCCATCAGGATGATTGAGGCAGCTGGTGGGTTTGATATCCTTGAATTGGACGATACAGTTCGTTATATTCTGTACAGCCTCTTTTACGGAAAGCGTCTGCGGGATTGGGACATGGATCTTTATTGCTATACGCCTCTTATAACACTCGAATCTGTATTACCTTAGCTGTCTAGATTTATTATTGCAACATTCGATAATCGTGATACCAAGCACGATTCACTGCACATCCTTAAACACTTTTACAACAACATCGATTCATCACAAAAGCATTCTTTTCTTACCCTGAAGCTGGCTGCTAACCCTTGAATGGGAACAAAAGGCCCGGAAATCCTGCATGTGGCTGAAAATGGCATTTTCCTTCTGGCGGTGAACCTGTGTTATGTAATGGCATCTCGCGCCTCATGTAGGTATGTGAGAAACTAGTCGAATAAGGTATACAAGGTTAAAGAAATGCATAATTTTCGGTTCGAGACCAGGGCTCTAGTGAGACAATCCGAGGGATGGCTGAGGACCCTCTGCCTCTGTCTCCTGAGGTAGAACGTACCATGCGAGTACCGGAAAATGAAAGATGTAAAATTGGCCAGGCGCTGAAAAGCTAAGCAATGAGTTCAAATGGCTGGGTCTCACTTCCCCTTATTACCGTTGGTTCCTTTGAAGGGATATGCGAATGTATCAACGTTGGCAAATGCTTATACGTCGCTTTACTTCAACCCACAAGCCAGTGAGTCTGGGCATCGGCCTTCGGCAATTCCAATTCCTAGTATGATATGGGGTCTTGGTGATTCTTAGCATTTCATTGGGTCTTGTTCGGGATCAGGCGATGGCTAACGCGAGGGTCCGAGACATTGTACTCACTCAACCCTTTGAACAAATCTGTCAAGTGTCCGTTGTCTTTCCCCGGCTTAGGCCGTCGCAAGATTTATTTCCAGTATACTTTGGTCATTCAAGCGCCAGTGAAGTTATCGTAGGGTTTGGTCTCGATGATTTGGCTTTCACAATCACGATATATATACATGCAGGCCCCAACTCGCAGCTGATGGTTCCTCATTTCCACCTCAGGATTACAGCATTCTTCGCTAGAATACGAGGTAATCCTACAAAATTGATTGTCGGTGAAAATGAAACATTTTCAAGGGAAAGACTATCTTGAGACACAAGTCGGCACAGTAGGGCGACCCCTTGACCGACTAACATGACAATCCGGGGAATATCGAATTTCCCCAATTCCAGAGCTGTCTCGATTCCCAATTCAGTCTTTCGTGTTTCTAATGGGAGCTAGAGAGACGTTCAGTAAGGGGATCTATCATCGCATTAGAAGTATAAGAAGGCCTTGAACATCACTCCAAATCAGTTCTTCAGCTCAACCAGCATTCACTCTTTCACAGCCGGTTGCGTCTGCCACTCTTTACTAACTCACAGTTCAGTCATTCTTTTTGCCTTTTGTTTTTTATCCAACTTAATCACTCTCTTTTTGCTATCTCCATCGTCGCGATGAGATACTCTTACACCTTTTCCGGTCTTTTGACCGTGGCCATGAGTTCTACTGGCCTCGCCCAGACCCCCCTCCCGATCACTGATACCACCACTGCTGGTACTACTGGCGGCATGAACGTGCCCACTTCGGTCAGCTCCTACGAGGTGCCCACCACTACCTTGTCCACTGCGGTCAAGCCTACCGCGACCCTCAGCCCTGAGGTCTGCTGTATCGAGTGTAAGACCGTCTACGACGAGTGTTGTGTTGTTCCTGGTGCGGATATTGCTATCTGCAAGGAGGAGTACACCGTCTGCCTTGGCTACAACCCTTGGGACCTTGGTCACTGGGTTGAGCCTACCATCTGCAAGGCTGGCGGCAGCGGCTTCTATGGTCGCAAGCATGGCGGCTACCATGGTGGTAAGCACGGTGGTCACCACGGCGGCAAGCATGGCGGCAAGTACGGTTACTACACTCCTGAGGTCTGCTGCCTCGAATGTACTACCGTTTATGAGGAGTGCTGCAGCGTCGACGGTGCCGACATCGAGTTCTGCAAGGTCGAATACTCTACTTGCTTGGGCTACAACCCCTACGACGTGAACCCTTTCGTTGTCCCCACCGTCTGCAAGCACGACGAGTGGTACTACAAGGACTATGAGTCCAAGCACGGCAGCTACTTCGAGGAGAAGTACAGCCACCACGAATCTGAGTCTTACTCCGGCCACTACGAATCTGACTACACCACCTCCAAGCACGAGGGTTACTACACCGCTGAATACTGCTGCCTCGAGTGCACCACCATCTATGATGAGTGCTGCCTTGTTCCTGGTGCTGATATCGAGATCTGCAAGAAGGAATACACTGTCTGCCTTGGTTACAACCCCTTCGACGTCCACCCTTGGGTCGAGCCTACTGTCTGCAAGCACGATGAGAAGTACTACAAGGATTACGAGACCAAGCACGAGTACAACTCCAAGTACGACAAGGACTACGAGCACGGCAAGGACTACAAGCACGACGACAAGGAGATTGACCTCGAGGCTTGCTGTGTTGAGTGCACTACCATCTACGACGAGTGCTGCATTGTCCCCGGTGCTGATGTTGAGATCTGCAAGAAGGAGTACACTGTCTGCCTCGGATACAACCCCTTCGAGATTATTCCCTACGTGAAGCCTACTGTTTGCAAGCACGGCGACAAGACTGACGGACACAAGACTGACGGACACAAGACTGACGGCCACTCCAAGACCTCCGAGGAGGAGTGCTGCTTCCAGTGCAAGACTGTCTACGATGAGTGCTGCAGCATTGATGGCCACGACATTGAGGTCTGCAAGAAGGAGTACACCGTCTGCCTTGGCTACAACCCTTTCGAGGTCGTCCCTTGGGTCGAGCCCACTGTCTGCAAGCATGGAGACAAGACTGACGGACACGGCACCGACGGCCACAAGACTGACGGACACAACACTGATGGCCACAAGACCGATGGACACAAGACCGACGGCCATGATGATAAGACCTACGACCACGCTGGCAAGGACGGCCACGGTGACAAGACCTACGACGGCAGCAAGTCCAAGGGTGACGAGGAGTGCGCCGTTGAGTGCTCCACCGTCTACAAGGCTTGCTGTGACGCTTCCGGTGCTATCATCGAGACCTGCAAGATCGCTTACACCACTTGCCTCGGCTACAACCCCTTCGACATTGTTCCCTTCGTTGAGCCTACCGTGTGCAAGCACGGCAAGCCCTCTGATGATGAGGTTGTCATCGTCAACGGTGGCGACCGCGTCCGCCCTGCCCTTGCTCTCTTCGCTCTGGGTTTCTTCGCTCTTCTTTGTGAGTACCCGTCTCTATTAGACTTTGAACCATACTAACATGCATACAGAAATGAGCCCAAGCGACTGCTAGCCGCACATTCTTCGCTTCCTTCTTCTCATTCCACTCCGTTGCTTTGGGGCACCTGCGTCTTCTTTTCTTACTTTCTCAGTGGGATGTCTATTCTCTGCAGTGGATAATTACCTTGTTATCTTTCATGATCTTACGGTTTATGGGGTTGCCACTTGACTTGGCCAAAAATAGTTAACGATAGAAACGTATGTAATATCGACGACTGGATGGAGATTCTCTGGATGGCGGTCCTGGGCCTTGGAGCAAGTACATGTATGCCATAGACTACCTTAGACTCTGTATCCAGAGGTCAATTCACTTCTCTGTTAATTATTCACAAAAACCTTCTTTCCGTCGTTTACCGAAGGCTTGGACCGTTTAGGCTCATCAGCATGATTTACATTTCGTTAGCTTTGGGTAGCGTCTCGCGTAAATACTAGCGCATTAACGGCAGTTGAATCAAGGTTCGGTCTGGATGCCGGCTCTTATTGCCAAGTACCTGTACGTGAGGGGAGGAATGAGATGCTTCAGTGGGAGCGTGAAACAGGTTTACCCCAGATAGATAGATTGTCGATGAGTGATCAGACGAGACAGAGTATTAATCCACCAAGCGCAGGGTCTCTGGTTTATGCAATAACGCCTGGATCTGACCAGAAGTCGATCATTATCGGCTGCTAGACTTGTTCTAGTTAATAAACTTGAGCTAAGAACAATGCACTTGAAACGGCTGAAACCACCGCGGAAGCTAAGGTTCCGAGCGAGATGGCCTCGACATTTTGGGTGAACAGGTATTCTCCACCAATCATGGCAGCAGCGTGTAATCTCGTTTGATATATCGAGTCGTATTGTTGCCGAGAACAAACTCAAAAGGGGAGGTATGATAAGTATATGAAGAATACAACATGGTACTCTGATTCCAATCAACAACACTTGCCAGGCCTCTATCATATCAGTGAAGACACCACTCTACCATCATGAAGCTTCAAATTGTTTCCAGTTTTATCACTGCAGCTCTTGCTGCCAGCCATACATCTGCACCAAGGAAGGACTGTATCACAGTCAAGAAGGGCACCAAATATAGCACCATCCAATCCGCTGTCGACTCCCTTTCCACCTCCTCGACTGGATCCCAGTGCATCTTCATCGACCAGGGCACATACAACGAGCAGGTCCTCGTCCCCAAGCGCAAGGCCCAGCTGTCTATCTATGGATACACTCACGACACCAGCAGTTACAAGGGAAACAAGGTCACCATCACTGGCAACAAGAGACAAATTCCCAATGTCATCGGCAACGACGAGACAGCCCCCCTTCGTGTCAAGGCGACCAACTTCAAGCTTTACAACGTCAACGTTAAGAACACCTTCGGCAAGGGCGCCCAAGCTGTGGCTTTGAGCGCTTATGCCGACAGCGGATACTATGGTGTTGCCCTCACCGGATACCAGGATACTCTGCTTGCCAACACTGGCAAACAGGTGTACGCGCACTCTTACATCGAGGGCGCCACTGATTTTATCTTCGGCCTGTATGCCGCCGCTTGGTTTGAGAAGGTCGATATTGGAGTTGTCTCTGCTTCACTCGGATACATCACTGGTAAGAGCATGCACTTATCTCTTGTAGAATAAGACTAACAAAATATAGCCAATGGACGTAATTCTTCATCCAACCCCTCCTACTACGTCTTCAACAACTGCAATATTGCCGCTGCTTCCGGCAACTCTGTCCCTAACGGCGCCTACTACCTGGCTCGTCCGTGGAGAGAATACTCCCGCGTGGTTTTCCAGCATACTAAAATGAGCTCCGTTATCAACCCTGCGGGATGGAGTATCTGGAACAAAGGTGATGAGCAGACCGGCCATGTCTTTTATGGAGAGTACGGCAACAGCGACCCTGGTGCTTCGGGCTCGCGCGCTTCGTTTTCCCAGAAGCTTCCGTCTGCTGTCTCCATCTCGACTGTTCTTTCAGGCGACTATGCTTCTAAGGGATTCTATGATGCGTCTTACATGTAAAGCTTAAAGCCTTGGAGGCTGGAAAAGCTGAACGCTTCACCTGACTTTGACTTATCAATATGTACATATACACTGATAAAGACAGGCCTCGGCTATGTTGTATAGACTAGAGTCAGTTGAGAAAAGTACATTGCATGCGCGTTCTTCTTACAACGTACCATTCTTTGACGTTTCATTGCGTGTTTTTGTCAGCTCAAGCTCGAGTTTGCGGCTGGCCAAGAACTAGACTAACAAAGTAAAAGAATGCCCTGATTAACCACTCATAGTGAACTTCTTGCCAGCGTCTTGCAGTGAATTATTGCCTATACCATTTTTGTTTCCCAGTTGGAAATGACGTTTGGACCCCCTTGTCCTGGATCCTAGGTCTATGATGAGGCTATGCAATGTAATTCGAGTGTGTTATTGCAGCTCAAAGTTTGTAAACAATCACAATCCTGACAATTGACATGGGGCCCGAGACCCCCGTTCTAAACTAAGTTTCCTGTTCCATGACCGGACTGTTGGGTCGTTGAGGAAAGATTTTCGATGCATTTTGAGTTTCCGAACTTCCCGTCTTGGCTCGTAATTAATATATCGGCATTGTAACCTGATCTGTCGTTTTGAGCCACCCCATGTCGCTTGGCAATTTGGAATTTATGAAACCTTATCAACTCCCAGATGACCTCATACTTGTGAAGCTCTAGTTGGCTGCTTCTACAGGATGCCAGGTACGGTGTTGAAAGTATCGCAGTCCTCTGAACATCTACAAGCTCAAGTGCCTCTACAAAGGGAATACAAGTGCATAGTTAACGAAAAAAGGATATGGACTCAATATGTATCTAGCAGAAAGCTTATTTACAACGCCGCCTATCATGAAAGGCTAGTGTCGGCCCGAACCTGAAGAAGCTGTCCAGCGCCCGTTGAATGCTCTGATGTATTCCAAAAAATACTTCTTACTATTTCATTCCCTTGCTCCTACTGGCCTGGGGCATTCTTTACATCCTGAACTAGACCTGTGCTCTGGAAGGCTTGTGAAAGAGCATGAACTCGCTTCCATGTCTTGGCAGCATCTTCAAGGTCCATGATAGAAATGATATGATCAATGGTAAACTCGTCATCAACCTCACCCTTGATATCAGCCAGCTTCGACTTTATATCTGTGAACATGGTCTGAAGACTTCCAAAGGTTTCTGGAAAGAAAAGATCATTAATCAATTCAGCAAAATTTTGGATATGGGTACTTACTCTGCATCTTGTCCACAGCCTGAATGGCGTTGGAAATTGTATCCGATGCTTCCTTGATCTCATTCATAAGAGTGCCAAGCTGGTCTATGAACCAAAACAAACAATAAGCTTAGTTCGTCAAGTAACAGGTGAGTAAGGTGCAGTAAAAGAACTTACGGAAAGCAGCAGTAATATATTCAATGGCGTTGTCTCCCTCTTTCTTAGCCACCTCATACCTACTGTCCAGCTCGTTGAGAGACTTCACAAGATCTTGATTTTCGGCGGGATTACCCATGACAATGATTCTGTCCAACCAAGAACGGGCATCTTTAGTGGCCATCATGTTAGCAACATCGTTACGACCAATACAGGCTCGACCTCGGAACAGACTTACAATACCAGTATTCATGTCCAGGCTCTACAGTAAAGCCTCGCTCATTGTTCCACTTCTGGTACACTTCATCAGTGAGGCGATCGCCATCGTCTTTAACCTTCTGTACTTGGCTCTTTTGTGCCTCGTCACTGGGGATAATTGTCTTCAGTCGCCCATATATATCGTTGAGGGCTTGACGATCTTCGTTCTCCGTTTCCGTCTTGAACTAGAGAAATCGTCTTAGCAAAGGCTTCAGTGCAGGATTCTAGAAAGCATGAACTTACCTTCGTCAGCTTGGTAAATGTCTCACCACATTTACCTTCAACTTCCTTGGCATGGGTCGTCAATCGAGCAAGCATCTGATCCACCCTTCTCTTGGCAGCATCAAACTTGAGGTTACCTTGGGCCACTCCGGGTTCGTCCATTACCTTGAGGCTTGTGATAACGATACCGATATAGCTTCCGGCATCTTTAGCAAAGTTGCCAATATGACCTCCAAGAATAATCATGGGCTCGATGGTGTGCATTTGGAAATCAGTGGCCCTGTTGTGCATTCCTGGTAGAACTTGCTTCATGCACTGAGCATAATGGGCTTAGTCTCAAATCCTGATAGGTGATACAAAAGGAAAACAAGCCTGGCTAGCTTCGACGTACATCGTAAAGGGTACCATCCTGAGCAAAGAACCTCTGGAGCTTCTCACGCGAGAACTCGGCTTCAAACAGCTGCGCGGTTGAGGGAAGGTTGGTGCAAGCGCGAACATACTTTTGAAGATTGACAAAATCTTCGGAATTCAAGATGAACTTGACTGCAGGGTCATTAGGGTCCAGCTTTTCGGGTTCAATATTGGGATTGCCTCCAAGAAGAAACATCTTGGCCGCTTCATTCTGGCTCTGGACCAGAGTTTCGGTGGTAGAAGACATGGTGATCGATTTGCAAAGTATGCGATGTTAAAGAGAGAAAGGGAAATTAGCAATGATTATCTAAGTGCTCGGACTATACAATTGGGAATTGACGCCAGTTCATGGTGCCAAGTCTGGACTATTTGACTATTTATCCTGAGAAAAACGACATCCATCGATTGAACTTCAGAGATGCCAACAGCAAAAAAAAAAAAAAAATCAACAGCCGTAGCAACCAAGAGACTTAGCAGGGCTTGAACTATTGAGCAACATTCCGAAACCATCAAGTAGGCTTGCATGGGCTAGAACAAGAAGATTGCATGGTTGGATGAGGGCTCTTGTCCAGCGCCCAATCCAGACTTGCAACCATGGCTAGTTTGAACTATTTAGAGACATTTTTGTTAGTTTGCATGAACTAACTCAATCTATCAACTATGAAGATCACACGCACTGCGGCTGACTGATAAGTCCCGCCTGAAGTGGCAAAAAGTGAAACCGAGGCTGTTCTATACCTTGTTAACACAAGTTAGATAGTCTATAGTGCTCGGTTTAAGGTTAAGTGCATGTAGATCTAGACCAGCGGCCCTATCTTCCTCCAGTTGATTAACGACTTGTGGCTGGCTGGCTATCTTCTCGACCTCACGAAAGGCGAATTGAAGCGCCATCATTTCTCATCATGTTTAGCTGATAACTTATGGCTTATTATTGAGTCTATAGTTCACTTGACTATATGCTCGTCAGCTTATAGTCATGAATCTATTTGCCAATGACGCCCTTGACTTGGTCTAGAATGTGGTGGATGTGAACAACATACTGAAATAGTCCTTAGGTGTTGGCAGGTGTCGGCCAAAACACACCCAGTCGTTGGCTGTGGGAAGATAACCTTGGAATTACTCAAGAGTGTATACGCAGGCCTCGATATATAAGCCTGACGCTTCCCAGAACGAAGTTAAATTCCGAGAAGAAATCGCAATACATCGGCAAGGCCCAACAATTCTTCATCCTTGAACGGCAATACTTGCATATATAGTTATTGCACTACGACTTTGAGTTTCCTCATTTCCTTTTAAAGATGGAAATTGAACAAGCAGCTAGCTTTGCTTTTGAGAGCTTGTCGCTCCAAGAAAAAAGCCTAGCACGCGAAATTGTGCGGTTCCAACTATACGATGCCGACAGACTCACTGTACGTTGTTACAACTTCCTACTTCCTGAGATAACATTCGTTGCTTGAACTTCACATTCTCGACATGCTGACAAACAACTCAGGGATTTTACAGAGCCCCAGTGCTTTACATGGACCAGGTTCTGCAGCACCTTGCTGCCGGTGCGCAAGAGTCCAAGACGACTCCTCGTCGTATCTCACTCTACTGCGATACACTCGTGATTCCTGGGACCATTCCTTTCATGGGAAAAGAGAGGTTCATCTGTAACATCACTACACGCCAGATTCTGTTCTCGGCTGCTGAACAGAGCCCGGCTATACAAATGCGCACGAACTCACACTCACGGTTGTTGATCAACTCCCAGATTCTACCTAAGTCTTTCCACGTGGAGTTTGTGAGCGACCAGAATCAGAAAGAACAAAAGACTGTCCATATTCCAGACGGCGCGTTTGGCATCTCTTATGAAGCAACTGGAACTGGAACTGTTGTAAAGGAAACCGTACTACCTACTGGCCCAGAGATGGAATTGGACACAGAGAACTGGATGAATCTCATCGACGAAGATGGTAAACTGAAAAGTGCCCCGTTCACTACTGAGTACGTTCTCTCTCGGCTGTAGCCTTGTTTATCTTAAGCGCGTTGTTAATGATCGCCTTTGTGTTTTAGCAACTTCCCTCGTCTCTTGAACTTCGAGTATCTCATGGCAGCTGCGGTGGCTCGAGAGAATCCCAAGCTTGCATTATCCATGTTGAACTGGATCTGCGCTGCCACCAAGACCAAGGGAGGCTCTTACCTGGGAGCTCAAGCCCAATCACTCCGGAACAGCATCGCAGTTGACAACTCTGGCATGATATCCAGTGTCCCGTCACTGAACATCTACTCATGCAAGCAAATTCTCAAGTCCCGTCTTTTGGCCGCCAGAGCGTTTGAGGATAGCTTCAGAGAGTACACTTCTGAAGAGCGAAGTGCCAGCAGCTGGGCATACCTAGGCGCCGACTTGCTGCGCAAGAGTGGCCAAGCTCTCGAAGAATACAACTTTCTCTCTGTCCTAGCTCGGACGCGCTACGACGAAGCTGTTCAGGCTCATACCCATGCTGGAATTCAGTTCAAAGACACTCAGGAGAAAGTGAAGACGGCTACTGAGAAGTTCAAGATCGATGTAGCTGAATGGCAAAAGGAACAAGAGCGTACTGCAGCCTGGAGCTTTCTCTGGGGTTTCTTCGAACTTGTCGTTACCATCGCTGCTACAGTTGCTACTGCTGGTGCTGCCGCTCCTGCAGCTGCGGGCGCAGCAGCCAACGCAGTTTCGGCAGGGGCCAAAGCTGTAACGGCTGTTCAAAAGGTCAAGGAGATTGTCGAGAAGATCCAAGAGATCTATGAAAAGCTTGAGCCTATCATTGAAAAGCTGGGCGAACTCTTCACAACCATCCAAGAGATGGTCAAAGCCGTCGAAGCAGCCCAGACTGCTCTGGATCTCCCCAAGTCACTGAAGGAAGGGGATATGAAGCTCGATGCTCTCAATGCAACGGCGCAGTGGGATATTTTCGATATGCAGGTTGGCCTGCTAAGGGATCAGTTTGCACAACTTGGTATTCCCAATCAGGATGACTATCTCACCGCCCTGGGCTCGCTTATTATCCATGGCAAGACATACCTGCAGTCGCAGGTCAATGTCGTGGTTCGTGGTGACGAACTGGCTACGGTACAGCTCAGGCTAAGGCAGCAGAAAGAGAGCCGCCCTGCTATCGAGGGTCTGATGACACGTTTTGCACAGAACAGCGACCTGGTTAGTTTACTCAAGACGGCCATGTTCGATCGTTTGCTTGCCATTCGAGCTCTTATCTACGTCGACTTCAACTCTTACGTCAACGCATACCACTATCATACGCTTGACACAAGCTCACCCGTCAAACTCTCCGCCGTCAAGCCTGTTGCGGATTATCTGGCCGATGCTGCGCGCTTGCAGAGTGCCATCTCGGCTTTTGGTTCCAAGGCCACTATACAGCGCAAGACATTCACGCTTGGTCATGTGGCTCTGGGTATCGACTTGGGGCAAGTGGCAAAGGCTTTGAAGGAGAAGGAGAACGGCCGATTCAAGTTCTCTATTCAACCTACAAGCTCAGCCTTTGAGGGCTTCTACCGCGTCCGTGTTGTTTGTGCACGCGTACACCTGCGAGGCATTCGCTCCAAAGCCAAGAAAGCGCTCCGACTTGCCCTGAGTACCACTGGGCGCTTTGCAGATATCGCTCCCCCGCGTAACGTCCCTACCGCTTCGGCTACGTACTCCTTTACCGGAGATCCACGTACTGTCGTTTATGAAATCGATCCAGAGCGAAGCGACCAGATAACCTGTGATGGAGACACTGGGCTGGCTCAAGATTATACGATGCAGACTCCTTTCACTGAGTGGACTGTTGAACTAGCGAAAGGAGGGTTGAAGGCTGATGAGCTGGAGACGGATGGGTTGAAGGCAGTGGAAGTTGAGCTGATTTGCAACGTATGCTATAGCAGCAATTTGTAGTTACTTGAGAGTATGAATATGAAGATATGACACTCTGATACAACTCCGATATACACAAGAAAAAAATAGTTGGTAAACTTTTAATTGAAGCCGATATTCAAAAGTCATGGATCTCTAGCTTCCGCCCTAGAACGACATGTTGACAAGGCCCACCACGCCTAAGTTTGACGTTCCGCCCTGGCTCGACAAGCCCATCAACTAATAATTTCTATTAGTAAAACTTAAGCCTTCCAAACACAAGACCTATACAGAGTCTTGACCCGTGATGCTTATTTCTGCAAGGGTTGCCGCTCTGCTGCTATTTACAGAAAAGCGGCAACAACATCAGCTTTGCATTCCAACATCTAGACCATTCTAGAAACTACCTACTAAAAAGAAAACACAAGAATTACTGATAGACCAGGGCCAAGACCTGGGGTACATGAGATAATCGAATGCACATAGAAACTATTAGATAATGGTTATCCATGTCGAGTTTCCCCAGACTCCACCAAGTTCGCCCTTTCACGACAAGACAACCAAGTCATCGTACGTTCACGTGTACTACTTGAAGTAACTACTAATGTCCCATGACATTCATGAGCCCGAAGTCGGCGGCAGGCATGAAGAGAAAAGGAAGCATTTTCCGCCCTTGTAGCCCCAAGTATCTTGGCTCACTTCTCAACACCACGCATTGATCACCATGGAGATCCACACAAAACCTTCCGACCACCATGAAACCAATGAGTTATCACCCTCGTCAAAATCCCTAGACTACGGCACAGGAGCTGCCAACACTGAACTCGAACGAGCCCTCCATGGCCGCCATCTCCAGTTCATCGCCATCGGCGCTGCCGTCGGGACAGGACTCTTCATCGGAACCGGAAATGCACTAGCAACAGCTGGACCCGTCTCGTTACTTATCGCCTTCATATTCGTCGGAGGCTTATTGTTCTCGGTGATGACAGCGCTGGGAGAAATGGCAGCGTATATCCCCGTCGCTGGCGCCTTTACGACATACGCGACGCGGTTCCTTGACCCGACATTTGGCTTCGCTATGGGCTGGATCTACTGGTTTAGCTGGTCAATTACCTTTGCCCTCGAGTTGACAGCCGCGGGTCTGATTATCCAATACTGGGAGAAGGGCCTAAATATCGGAATCTGGATTTCTGTATTTTGGGTCCTTTTCACTGCGGCCAATTTTATGCCTGTTCGGTGGTTTGGAGAGTTTGAGATGTGGTTTTCTAGCATAAAGGTTATCACGATCATCGGCTTCATTGTCTTTTCAATCTGCGTTAACGCCGGCGTTGGCGATCAGGGCTATCTCGGGTTCAAATACTGGAAAGATCCCGGTGCGTTTAACGAGTACCTCGTCGAGGGGGATACAGGACGCTTCGTCGGGTTTTGGTCGGTCTTGATCACTGCAGGCTTTAGTTATCAAGGCTCTGAATTGGTGGCCATTGGAGCAGGAGAAACCAAGGATCCTCGAAAGACAATCCCATCTGCGATGCGTTGGACCTTCTGGGGCGTCTTTTCCATCTTCATTACGACCGTTTTCTTCCTTGGTCTCAATATTCCTTCGACGAATAAGGATCTTCTGAGCGAATCGCACGACGCTTCGGCATCTCCTCTCGTCATCGTGGCTCAGTTGGCCGGCGTTCCAATTCTTCCATCGATTCTTAATGCGGTCCTTTTAACTGCTGTGTTGACGGCTGCCAACTCGGATGTTTACAGCAGCAGTCGTATTCTTATCTCGCTGGCTGATTCAGGACATGCTCCAGCGTTTTTGAAGAAGACCAACCGTTCTGGAACACCATACAATGCTGTCGGCGTATGTGCCATGGTTGGATTCTTGTCGTTTCTCAATCTGTCAAACGATGGCACTGTTGTGTTCAATTGGTTCTTGAGCATCACTTCGGTGGCCGGATTTATCGCCTGGGCCATCATCTCACTGAGCCATATTCGATTCATGCGGGCTTTGGAAGTTCAAGGCATGTCTCGGTCGGATTTACCCTACGTTGCACCCCTTCAACCTTACATGTCGTGGTTTGGTCTGTTCTTCAGCGTCCTTATCATCCTTACAAGTGGTTTTGAGGTTTTTATTGAATGGGATACGAGCAACTTCTTCACCAACTACATTAGCTTGATTTTGTTTCTTGTTATGGTCATTGGCCACAAGCTGGTGTTCCGGACGAAGATGGTTCCACTTGATGAAATGGATCTTGTTACAAGCAGCGAAATCTAGCGGGAGAGATACTGATTAATGGTGGATCTTTATGAATTGAGTTGAAAGAACTTGCAATTTAATATTTATGATATCTTGGTGAAGTGGTCAAGCTTCTTTGTTGTAATTCGGCAAACTCTTGATGGTTAACTTAATTCTCTGCGTCAACCATCACTCGTAACTCCGTCAAGAGCCGAAATCCAGCCTCGTATTTTGTGTCCTCTTTACTGTCCGTGCTCACTCAGTCCCAGTCAAGTCGATTGGTTCACGACAACAGGGATTGTATCCAGGGCACCAATTAGCATAAGTGTCTTCAGCCGAGGGTCCCGGCGCTGATTAAGCGCTTTGAGAATGATATTTCGCGTCAGCCTTGATTAGATTGATTGTGTGTAATCATCAACTGCTATTCTGGGCGACGGGAGGGTTTCGACATGTTCGGGGACGCTTTTAGTCTGTCGTTTGTCCCTTTGAGACTGTTTGTACTCGCCCTGGTCGTTGCATCTGCCTCGGCAGACTCGGAAACTTCGGATCTGGCTCGGTGTCCAGATTATGTTGCATCTCATGGCAAGTTCCATCTAGTGAGAAGATTGTCAAAGGCTAACAAACCTTCAGCGCCTGTGGTATGGCTGCATCCGGAGGACCGCTTCCTACCAAGTGACCTCTCCGCTCACATCCATAATACAATACCCATGCTAGATGGTCAGCCAATTAGCGGGCTGTCTACACTTGATCTGGATAACTTGGCAGCACTCAACGATTATGGAGATGAAGACGTTGCTCTTACCTCAAAACAAGATCCTCTCACTTATCCGCCTTGGATCCTCGGCGAGACACCAGACGAGAATGGGCGAATACAAAATTCTACGGCCTGCGCTGTGATTCTGGTAGAAAAGAGCGACGTTGACATTGACGCATTCTACTTTTACTTCTACTCTTTCAATGAAGGGCCCAACATCACCCAGGTCCTTGAGCCGATCAATAGATTTGTCGACAGCGATAACCTATCATCTGGAATGCATTTCGGTAACCATGTTGGAGACTGGTGAGTCATGGTTAGATTTCGGAACAACTCGAACACTGTTACTGACCAATTTTATCAAGGGAACATAACATGGTGAGGTTTCATAATGGAACACCTGTTGGTATTTACTACAGTCAGCACATTGATGGCATGGCATACAATTGGGATGACTCGAGGGTAAACATAACAGACGGACGGGCACGTTACCATTACTTTCCTTTTTTTGTATTAGCATGAGTAACTGACCGATAACCCTTAGCCTGTTGTATACAGCGCCCTTGGTTCACACGCCAATTATGCTGAAAGAGGGTATGTCACTCCCGTTCTAATCTCCCCAGAGTCGTACTTACTAGATCACAGCGAACAAGTTCACAATGCAGCAATGATAGACTACTGTGATGAAGGCCAAAGATGGGATCCCGTCCAGTCAGCCTACTTCTACCGCTTCAACCCAGAAACCTTTACAATCACGCCGATAATATCACCTAACCAACCATCTTCAACAAAGCCCGCACAGAATCTAACGTCATGGTTCGATTTCACTGGACATTGGGGAGACATTCAATACCCAGACTCTGATCCTCGTCAAGCAACTGTGCCGCACTTTGGTCTCAAGCGTTTTAACTCTGGACCCAACGGTCCGCGTTACAAGCACCTTGTCCGGAAGGGTCTTGTGCGAGATCACGCGCGTGAGGTTAGCTGGAAGGAATGGGCGGTGGAAGTGTTCATGGCGTGGTACCCTTGTTGTATAAGGGGTTGGCGACTATGGAGGTCGATGGGGATTATAGTTGTGCTTGTATCGGTATTTGTCTTGGCGATTATACTAGGAGTTAGGAGATACAAGACGTGGAGACAAAGAACGGCCTATAGCCAGTTGAGAGAGGAGGATATCCCGATGGAAGAGCTGCGGAGGGAGGAGGAGTTTTTGATATCCTCTGATGATGAGGACGATTTTCGCAAATAACATAGATATTGATACGTGTATTTTGGGTATTGTCGATGGGGAGTATCAGAAGGTATGAATGTTCCATTTCTCGTTTTGCTGATTACTACAGAAGAATATTATCATGGGTAGATAGAACTGAATGTCGATAGAGCTTTATGCCTCGGCAGTGAAAGTGAAATAGTATTCGAATTCATTATTTATCGATGTGTATGCGATATCGACCCTCGACTTCTACATGGATTATGAATTCGAATTCCATCCACCCTCTTCCTCAAAGATATGACCAACGGCTTGGCTCACCTTGAGCAGGTGGCGGTCACGAAGCCTTGCCGCTACAAGAGATACTCCAACAGGCATACCGTTCTGACTGCGAAATCCTGGAATATTGATCACTGGAGTGTGTAAAGCCTGGCTGTCGTCAGTTTCTCTTTCTGTTTCGCAGAGTTTAGTTACCTACCGTCCAAGTAGACGCAAACACCGGGCTGCCAGTATTGCCCAGTCCTTCGGGAGCTTCACCAATCACACTCGGCGCCAGAATAGCGACATATTCATCCGCCATTTTATCGAAGCGTGGTCGCAAAGCTGCAAGTCCATCGTATGCATCAAGCTGACCCCTACGAGAGGACTTTGGCTTGTTCTCAACCCACCCAGCTAGTCGTTGATCAAGTTCATCTTTAGCATACTGATACTCGGGAAGAAGACTTGTCCCACCCTCGCTAGATGTCAGGTTAGAGTGCCAAGTGACAACCATGTCAAAATCTCGACCGAGATCAAGTTCTTCGACCTGGGCGCCGTGAGCTCTGAGAAGCTCCACGGCCCTAGCCAGGGCAGCTATCGTTCCCTCTTCAGCTAACTTCCACTGTGCAGTTGTACACACTGCAAATTTGGAACCCTTGATCTCTGTGAATGGGCTGTCATCGTAATCATGCAGGGCAAAAGCGTCAGCCAACAGCTCTATATCTTCAACGCTCCGTGCGAAAAAGCCAAGCGTGTCAAAACTTGGAGCACAAAACTTTTGACCTTCGCGTGTAATAGCGTTCCACGTGGGTTTGAAGCCATAAATTCCGTTGAAGGCAGCTGGTCGAACAATGGAACCCATGGTTTGTGAGCCTAGGGCGATGGGGATCTGGAAGTCTGCCACTGCAGCGCCTGAACCTGAAGACGAGCCTCCTGGTGTATGCAACGTGTTATGAGGGTTTCGAGTAACAGGGACGATGAACGAAGCAGCAAATTCGGTGGTGGTTGTCTTCCCTAGGTGAGAAATTCATGAGTAGTGGGATGCTTAGGAAGATGATAGTGGCTTACCGAAGATAAGGCATCCGGCCTTTCGGAGGGTCATGACAGATCCAGCGTCAATTTCGGGATGGTCATTCTTGTATATGGTTGACCCATGCGCAGTTGGCATATCTATAATCAATGTTAAAACAAAACATGTCTAAAACTTGGCCTACATTGTCCGGTTGCTGTTGTCTGACCTTTTGTCAAGATGATGTCCTTTACTGCCACTGGAAGGCCATGCAGCGGTCCTCGCTGGCCTATAGGAACATTGTCAAGAGCTTTCGCCTGCTCCAAGGCAAACTTTGGATCGAGGTACGCCCAAGCTTTAACATCATCGTCGCGTTCGCTGATCCGATCAAGTAAAGAGGATGCATACTGCTCGACAGTGAGTTCCCCCAATTGAAGTTTTTGCAAAGCTTGGGTAGCTGTAAGACGCCAGTGCTCCATGATTCCGGAACTATAGCTCTTCTCCCTCCGGCTTTGAAACTGGCTTCGCTACCTGAGCATCCGGTCACTGTGAGAGAGGATGTTGACTCTTCCCCGCTCTTCTGGTATATCACCGGATCCACTGAGGGGGTTCGGGATCATCGGCCGATGCCTGTTCATCAAGCACTTCGAACATCAGCTGATTGATTTATCGGGACATTGAGAGACGATACTGAAGGGTTATTTTTCAATGCAAGTCACTACTTTCTTAGGTCAGGGGTGCTCACTAGAAAGGAAAACTCGGTTCAGATACACGCATAAACACAGGAATATTCAGACATTACCCCATCAGTAGCAGCCGTCAAACTATGGATCACTGCACCAGCCTCCGTCAACAACGTATGAACTACCAGTAACACCGCTAGCTTCATCACTTCCCAAGAATACAATCACCTTGGCCACATCCTCAGGGATCAGATCCCGCTGCAAGCTCTGTCCGCGCATCACCTCCTCACGATACTCCGGCGTCAGAACCTCAGCCCTCTGTCTGTCAGTAGCGATGGCACCGGGCATAACGCTGTTAATGCGGATGTTGAACCGCCCAAACTCTTTGCTCTGCGTACGCGTGAGGCCCATGATGGCGGCTTTGCATGCGCCGTATACGGGTGTTCCTTGTGCGGGGATGCGCCAAGTGATGGAGCCCAAGTTGATGATGCTGCCACCTCCTGACTCTTTCATGCTCGGTATGATGGCTTGACTCAGAAAGAAGACGTGTCGGAGGTTGGTGTTGATGTTGGTATCCCAGTCGTCAGCAGTGACATTTTCCGTGGCAAGCCTGGCTCTGTTCCCGGCAGCCGCTGCATTATTGACTAGCACGTTTATCGGACCATGCTCTTGAAGTATTTCCTTGACTGTACTCTGGAGTTTAGCGAGGTCGGAAACGTCGCATTCGTAGAAGATAGGTGCTTTGATTTGCTGTTCTTCGTCTTTAGAATGAGATACGGCTCGACCAATTGTTTGCTGCGCCGAAGATGAAGAAATGTCCAGGAAAATCACTTTGCAGCCTTGAAGGGCAAATAATTCCACTGTCGCTGCGCCGATTCCTTCTGCGCCGCCTGTAATGAGAACTGTCTTGTCCCGTAAGCTGGGGTAGACTGCGTGTGTTGATGCCATGTTTGAAGTGATGGTCGCAACCTGGGAAAGAAGTAAGAAGTATTCTTTGCTGTTAATCATCTTATAGCAGGCATGAAAACTGGGGGCGAGAAAGGAATGGCTGATACTGGGGTAAGCAGGTTATCTAAGCCCCTCTTCAACATTACCAAGCCACTTGGCAAGTGATGCAATGGCTTGAATGAAAACCTGCTGGCTGCATGGTGCGGAGATGGGTTGTGTATTGCCTTGAGTTGGAGGATACGATTGGTCTATATAGTTCCAGTGTTAGACACTGAAAGTGCACGTAGCGAATCTATCACGGCACTTCATCATCCTAAAAGGGTCACCGAAAGAATCGCTCTTATGATGTTATAGAGTATATACATTGAAAATCAAGGGAACCCATGTCCTCATATGCTGGTCGAAACGCAATCCGATCAAAAGTCCGTCAATTTGAGCCCTTTCACCTGTTCCAACACTTGATTAACCCGTGGTGAGAGCGCACTGCTCAACGTGCAAGGATGATCTACCATCTTGCCAGGAAGACGCCAGCGCGGTACCGACAACCCAACAATTGCGCTTCTCGCATCCTCAACCCTCCATCCATCAAAAGGCGTTGTTGGCTTGACTGTTGGTAGACCTCTGGCTCGCAGCTCTTTCATCAAGGAGCCCAAAAGCATGCTGGAACACGCTGGTGAGCAGCCGGCTTTTCCTTCGAGGAGATCTTCTTGTAAGCTGTAAAGACGATCGAAAAGGGTATCAAGAACATAGTAACGCTGATCGTCGATTTTGTCTGATATCAGTTAGCTCAACGGAACCGAGACTGGGACCAAGCTATCTTACCCAATATTGGCTGTGGTATTGGTAAGTCAACCGCACATTTCCCATCGTCGTGCAACAGAAGGAATGACGTTGCATCGCTAAATAGCGATTCATTGCGAAATACCCAAGAGATGAACATCCAACGTGCTGGGTCCTGCTCCAAATCTGGAGATCCCGTATAGCTTAACCATGCTGTGACAATGAAATCCATGATCTCGTGGCACCCATAATAGTCAACAAGTATCGCCACTTGTGATAGCGTTTCAACAGATATTTGTTTGGGAACATTCTGATGGTGGCCATGTATAATGTCAAGTAATATGACAAGCGCCTCCACATCCCATTCGATGGCTTCAATTTCGTAGAAGCCTTGACTATTCGGACGAGATTCTTTGAACTGACTTTCGAGCATTGCTCGGAACACTGGAGAGGCCAAGCTCAAGTGTCTAGAAGATACTCGGAACTCAACTTGCGTTGGGCTGCCATCGAATGAATATGGTTCAAACGTTTTTGGACCCTCGTGGTCACTGTCCAAAGTTGTAGGAGAATCTTGTTGCATCCTCGGCACCATATCTTCTAACATCCCCTCACCTTGGTCATCAGACCCGACGCGTTCATATTCGGGTTCGGAATCCGTGTGCGTCTCAGATGGGTGCAATTTGTTGGCGTTGGGATACCGCAAGACAAGCAAAGCATCAGCTCGAGGGTCAAAAGTAAACATAGATTCCTTCATTTTGTCAGTATTTCGTGTAGTTATATGATTTGAATTTCGGAGGTCCAGATTGGATGGCTTCGTTCAATTGAGGGGAAGCTGAGTTGGCTGCGTCATCACCTATAGCAGTTGGAGTAACTGTTCATGTGAGCATCCCGCATCTGCGCCTAGACCTATCGAGTAATAACTGGTATTTGTTTGGTTTGTGTCACATGAAAAGACAAAGTCTATGTTGTATCTACGTTAATAAAAGTATGTGTATCGTGTACTCTTTCACTGCGCTGCAACCAAACATACCTTTATAAGGTTCCCTGTAGGCCCTCAAAACTTTCTCTTACTTCCAACCCTATTCACCCCAAACTAGCCAAGTTACGAAGACTTACTTCCGCTTTATCATGAGGAATAATTTTTGTTTGGGTCAATTCCAGCAGAAAAGCCATCCCGCAAACCACTGCTAGGTCTCAACTCACGTAACAATGTCAGTATGCCATCCCAGTTGAATCTTGCAGCATACGCAACGACACACTGCAGTGACATGAAGCCTCGCAACATCTTGGACGTGAACTTACTCCAATTATAAGGATTTTTGAGTCCCACACGGGGCATAAAAAGTAGTCTTATGCCGTAATGGTAGGAATAAAGTCGGCTTCTATGCACCTACAATACGCTTGATATGCGCACGAGGATTCTGCATATACATCCCCATTCCAAAGTTTCGAAAGCTCAAGTGATGACACAACGTTAAGTCTTCTTCTTTGATATCATAACAGGCTCCATCACGAACACCGAGGATCCAGCGCATGAAATCGCGACACAAGTATGACTCTGTACCTTTTGAAGCCAAGTTCCACCTTTCGTGCTCACTTGTCCGTAGCATCAGGTCAGCTACAAGACAAACCCATATGAGAGAACCTCTTGTGTATCCGTAGATTCTATCAGTGTTTGTACACTGAGGTAAGCTTGTGATGCGCTTTAGATACTCGCACAAGAGTCTCAGCACATAAACTAGACCGTGAAGAGTCTCCGTTGAGCCGCCCTTCACCAGCTTCAGGTAAAAAAGAGCTGCTAGACGGATAGAGTTCTGAATCCGTGTTTTTGTTTGAACCTGGAGATCAGCGCCCTCACCTGCAAGGTGAGTGTGAGAGCACCTTTCCAGAGCTTGAGTATATGACTGGATAGGTTCGGGTGAAGCCACAAGCTTGTACTCTATCGAGTGATACTCTTCCGTCAATGCAAGAGGATCAAATACGACCTTGCCACGTTGAGAGGAAGCAAAGTCAATAGTGGCGACAAAGATGACCAGAGATTGCATTGCATCACAGATCTCGTCGCTCCCGTCGCCTTGGTGAATCGCCCGCCGGACAGCAGCTGCTAATGAAGTTCTTTGACTGGCCGGCAGCTTATTTGAGATTGGTTTCCATATTGAAATGGGGGTGATTAGAGGCATAACGGCGAGCTCACAGGCTCCTTTCAGACTTGCTCTACAATAGGGTCGAGTTAGTTTGAGTAAGGTGATAGATGAGATGAGACATACTTTGTGACGAGTACCTGCACCGGGGCTGGGAGGGACTCGAGGCCCACTGTTGTTTCCACCAAGTGCTTGAGACCCTTGACGTGTGTATACCAATGGTCATAGAGTCCCAAGTATGACTGGCTGCGAGTCAGAGCTAGTAACTAAGATAGCGAATGGTGAACGTACCGCCAAGAGAGCAAGGCTTGCCACAGACTGAATCAAGATCACCTTGTCATCCAAAGCCTGTTTCTCTTGCCC
Organism: Fusarium buharicum; assembly: GCA_014822075.1. NCBI lineage: Eukaryota > Fungi > Ascomycota > Sordariomycetes > Hypocreales > Nectriaceae > Fusarium > Fusarium buharicum. Next base: position 87,307 of record JAATHB010000307.1, on the reverse strand, counting down.
CAACAGTCTATTGACCAGACTACATAGCCTTGCAGAGTGCATTGCGAATCCAGCCGATTCCCTCTTCCCCGTCTTGAGCAGCAGAAACAATGCACCCATGGTTAGTGTACAGCGCAGCGTCAAGGGTTGCAGCATAAGGCGCTCAAACCGGCTTTGGTCGAAGGACAGGGGCTGCCATGAGACAATTTGCAGCTGTTCAAGGGGATATTGCCGTATAGGGCACAAGAAGAGATATGCATGGAAACATCGTTTACCCTCATCTGACATATCCACCGGGAGCCCATGTAGTACCCAATCGGGTATGGTAATCCCCTTCAGTGATGGGAGGGAACGATTTTGTACCTCGTTCGCTTGGGTCCATGCTTTGGTAAGCTCAAACGAGAATGGGGTATTAGTGGTTGTGTCAGTAACGGATTGGTATGGGATTGATGTATCTTGACATATCGGCTTGCGGCCGGTGGCATCGGTTTTAGGCGCAATTCTCTTGTTTGGCTTGTTCCCCGCCTGGGCAGCCTTCAAGTCTTCTTCCGTTACTGGTTTTGGTGCGAGTCGAGGTTTGAGTGATTTCTGAGACTTGAACTTTATGCCTGAAACGGACATGCGTGAGCCACTGGACGTTTTGATGGTGGTTGCAACTGTGGTGTTGACGAATGAGGTGCCCTGGTGCTTGTCTCTGCTCACTCGCGTAACACATCGTGTGTTGGCTGCATGTCGATTGAATTCGTCCATAATTATCAAGCTCATAGAAATTTGATGAGAAATTGTAGTTTTCCCCCACGGCGGTGTGCTTTTGCTGTTATGAAGAGGAGCAAATTGCAGGTTGGCTTATCCACGCACCCATGTCAATGTCTTTGCGAGAGTCAGCACTAAGGGAATTTCCCTTTTAAGTAATTCTTCTATGATTGGTCACTGACCTGATACCGACAGTCAATACCAAAGAACGTGGCATTGGATCAGCAGCAAGTGCCTACGGCTCCCTCTAATATTGAAACCCTGTAGGCAGAAGATCAAACATGCTGAATACGGATTGCTTGCGCAGTCAACTCTCGTGTTAACGACCATATATCATCTCCAAATATCAATGAGCCGATAATTTCTGTGAAAGTCTAAGCTGCTAGGCCAAGTACCCAAAAACAGAGACCCTGTTAGTTAGGTAACAGTGACTTAGGGCTATAGATTCTTCTCGACAATTTCTTATTCAGTTCCCGTCTTACAGGCCCACCACGACATCACCCAGAAAAGGATCTTTCTGATGTTCATAGTCCTTACGGAAACGCCACTTATGTGCCAAGTGACGAGGAAGACTCTTTTTAATAGCCGATGTCATATACTCACCGAGAACTGGGAGGAACTTGAAGGCACTGCAATAGTTTCAGCTTAGCCGTCGCCATTGACAAGTTCAAACTTACTGTCCACTTCCACCTCCACCAACGAACAGGTTATTGTAGTCGGGATGATAGTCCATGATAAAGTCACCGGTATGTGTCGTTATACCAGCAGAGAGCCACTCGTTCGAATGCCCGATCAGCAAGCTGGGGCAACATCTCGCACAAGCCCGCCCAAAGGCGTTGCTCAGCATTATCCGGAGCAAAGTTCTCGCGCTCTCGCGGAAGCGCAAGCGCAAGCGGCACTGGGTATTTGTCGAGCCTGTCCACCTCCAGACAGGCTCGAACTCGTCGGTCACGTCTTTGCCGGCATAGCGAAGGATGATCTTGGAACCGCCAGGATGAAGCAGAGGAGATATGTTTCCAGGGTCACCGACGTGGGAGAAATTCTGTCACGTCGTATGCCTTGCCGTGAACAATGGCCCAGCAGGACCCAACACTGTAGTGTTCAGCAACTTGGCTTCCTGTGAGTAGCATCTTGTCTCGTAACCTGAACAATTCTGAATCGTTCTTGTAACGACGCGATCAAGGGGGATGGCTTGAGTCAAGTAATGGTAATGGGGAAAGCTGCCAGTTTATATCTAATTTAGCTGCACCATATCCACATATCAAGGAGGCCAGTATTTATTTCAGTCTGGGGAAGATGGGCGCAAGTAGCGCCTCAATATTCGTACATTACATCGCACTTACACTCTTGTAAGCCTTCCGCGTCCCGGAAAGTTGTCGCCGCCGGTCTCAACTGACGACCATCGTATGTAGGATTCGTTCCCGCGAATCATTCTTACCTATGAATTGTTATCCTGCTTAAACTAGCTTTGCTACTTGACTTGTGATATTGTAGATTTAATCTCAAGTATAGATATTATATCTCCTTGGCTAGGAGACATGGATGCCAGTTGACTGGTCTTGGGATGAACCAATGCCCAGAATAGACATGGATGGAAGGCAGTAGAAATGCCTTTATTGTTTGGAGGTCGTAGGTTGTTCCTGACAATAGAGTCTAGACTTCGCAATAGTTCAAGCTGGTAACATATCTGTTAGTTTTTACAGCCCAATGATTGAATAGAGCCGACCTACTTTGAGAAATATGAGGCCAGGTGACGGATAGCCGCTCCAAAAAGCCTTTGCATCAGTCAACGTCATCTTTGGCTTTCTTCGCGACTTTAGGATCGCTTGCACGCTGGAATAACCAGGGTAGTGTTGCTACTACCACGACCAGCTGACCAACCAAAGGGTCACATATCTTACTTGCCTGCAACATCAACCAGTACAAGAAGACACAATGCTTGTACAATTTCAAGTTTTGGAACACCCTGAGAAGCTAGGCTGGTAACTGCGTGCTGCTCCGAGCTGGCATAAACGTCGGCTGCCTCGGCTTCTTGGCCTTTAAAAAAGTCATGAGTGCTGAACCGCACAGTAAGTGCTAAAATGCTCCAGAGGAGGAACCGCGGTGATGTGGTCAGATGAAGTTTTAAGTCGGGAAGCATGAATAATTATAAGGGTTGAAGATGAAATTTGAGACGATAGTCTTTTCAACAAGGTGGTCGAGTACTTCTGAGGGAGGATCAGGGCTTAGACAAATTATTAGTAAAGATTATGGAGACACTGATTGCGGCGTACTTGATGGTACTAACTGATATCTCAGCTAACGGCTATGTCAATATGCTCGAGCTCGTGATGGCAGTTTGGCTTTGAAAGTCTACGGGTGGCATGCTTGCAGGTGAAGACCTGGACCTGATTGTTGACGATGCTCTGGAAAGTCAGAGTCGCTGACAGTCCTTACTGATATGTAGAACTTATTGCAGAAGCTCATAGATGCCCTTTACTTCAGACACTAGCATCTGAAATCGTTCTTGTAAGCCGCCTCCCTCGACACTTTCAAAAATCAGTCACGAGTCAAGATTTGATCTATTCCATTATTGAGACTCGCCTCTTGGTCACTCTACTACTCTTCCTTGGGGTTGCCCTAGGCGGCTCAGGGGAACGGTAAACACATGGCTGACCAAGCCGTTTGCAGAATGAGCACGCTGGTCTTTCAGCAGTGCATCTCCGCGGTTCCATCCCTGTATTAATGGCCGCCCGGAACGGGTTGTAGATGAGCAAGTAGCAAGTACGAAGATGGGGACGGGCGGAACGGAACGGAGGTAGGGGTGATGAAGGGGATGGTCACGTGAACGGCTCCCGTCCCCCGCAACAAGAACGATACAAGCCTGAGGTAAGGTTTAACTAGGTACTGTATTTAATGCGTGCAATGTATAAACTATGATTTTTGGAATTTGACATATAGTATGCTCACGGTAGCTGAAGTGGGACATCTGCAGAGTAGATACTGTTATTGAAAGATTCCCTGCCTGATATTGCAAATTGCCAACGCTGATCTATAGCTTCATTCGGCCAAAGTGGATACCCACCTAGGTAGCATCTCGTCGTATTGACGTCAAGGAAATTCCTTGTGTTTCAAAAATAATGTACGTGTCCAGCTTAGGGGTCTCAGAAAAACCCGGACTGATTTGGGTGGTGAAGGCTGCTAGTCAGTCCGGATTATTTTGCTACCCAGAGGCCAGCTTTTGCATAAGCGCTAGCGCTAACAGATAAGTATGGGACGCCCCCACTCGTCTGTTAACGATCTAGATTTGACAATGAGGCGATTTCCCAGTTGAGGCTTGAACTTTCAGGGTTGATTTACCCCTAATCTCCACAATAGGTGATTAAAGTTGCACTCGGACGTTGAAGTATGCCTCCTTTGTAGGTACATATGAAGCGGCAAGGAACATTGTTAATACGGAGATCCTGATGCTTGATTCTGCCTTCTTCTATACCTAAGTACTCTTGTATGACAAGAGCGAGCTTTTAGCTATTGACATGTCGAATAATGGCCCTCATTAAACCCTCAATTTCTTTATTTTTTATCCTTTTTTTTTTTTCTTTTTCCACCTTGTTTTTCTGTAGTGGCGGTGAGAAAATCGGCCGAGCCACGTCATGTGACATGCTAGAGTCTAGATCAGTGGCTGCCCAATAAGCTACCTCAGAAATACGAGACTTTTTGCCTTCAACACCTAACGTCTCCCTACTTCTGCTGCGGGTTTATTCAATCGGTGACTCTCACCAACGCATTCACCCTGTATCAAAAGCTGGTCACAGCAGGACAGGGTAGGACAATAGCGTCATTGGCTATCCAGTTCTATACCCCTGCCCAGCAGCACGCATAAGCTGCAACGGCCAACGCGTCGCCCGAGTATGCCGACACACCATCTCACTTCATCATGACGAGCCAAGAGCTCCTACGTCAGTTCCAGGACATCAAAGAAGCCGTTGGTCGTTACAATGTGACTCTCTCGTTAATCAAACCACCATGCGTCGTCTATCAGGAGGAAAAGACGGCTATTGACACGCGCATCACGCAAATATGGTCCAATTTGGCGTCAGCCCCAGAGGAGCAGATCCCCAAACTCCGGACAGAAATCATCGAGTTGGGGGGGAAATTAAAGGAGTTGGAGATTGAACACAACGCCAACATTGACAAGTATGAGAAATCTTATGAGAAAAAGATTCAGGAGACTATGAATTCATGTCGCAACAATCTCCGACAAATCCTTGGGCCGGCCGACGTTGAACCACAGCCTCAACCACAACCGCAACCACGATCTCAACTAGAAGCCGAACCACAAGCTGGACTAGAAGCTGAACCAGAAGCTGAACCAGACGCTGAGCCAGAAGCTGAACCACAAGCTAAACCACAAGCTGAATCACTATCTCAACCAATCTCAGACGCTCCCATCTTTGAAAATGGTCCCAGCAGTCCAGTCAATCATTCTGCATCGCCAGACTCGCCCCCACCGGAGCCAGCTCAGGATTCGACGCCTGAATCAACTTTGAAATCACCACCGGGCAACACCATCACCGTAGCGGGACAAAACTCTTTTCCCTCTTCTTCTTCTGCTCAAAAATCTTTGCTTCAGGAAACTCGTCCCAAACTTTCTACCTCCACTACAGGGGTAAGTCCCCATAACAGAATCCCAGTCCCTGTACTTACCAGATCAGAATAAGCGAAAGGCGGATTTTTCAAATTCCACAAAGAACAAACGTCGACGCGGAGTAGGCTCAGATGTATATGCTCCGTACCCCGAAATCTCACCACCGGCGAAATCTTTACGTAGACAGACACGGCGAGGTGGACGAAAGATTATTGAGAGTGATGACGAGTTCGAGGGCATCGCGGACCCCAAACCAGGGAGCGTTTACCTCGCGTTCTGGGAAATGTCCAATGAGTGGTTCGCCGTACTCGTTCTTCCTATGAAAAACCTTGAGAGCGTGGGCATTTCGGGCACAATGAACAGTCTTGGTCTTGCAGACACCCTGCCGGCTTGCTACCGCTACAACAAGCAAAGCGACAGTTATTCCTGGGCCAAGAGATACGAAGATGGGCAACCTTTGGTGCAGGAGCGCCTATTTCCCGTCATGTACTTTGATGGTAGGGATTTTCCCGCCAGGAGTGCAGTTGGTTGGATTCCCGCAAAGGATTTGAGAAAGTTTGATATTAGAGGCAGGAACTCGCATGTCCCCTATATACGTGCTGTTCGCAGGTATCTCAAGGTTCGTTCGGTCAGCGCTTCTGCAGACCAAGACCAAGACCAAGACCAAGATCGAGAAGAGCAGAATGAGCCTGAGCAACAAGAAGGCCAAGAACAAGAGCAAAAAAAAGACAAACAACAGGAGGAAGAAGCAAACGGCCAAGATTCCCTGGATTCCGAACTGATGGAAGACGTCAACGACGAAAGTTTTCAGGAAACTGAAGACGTGAACGATGGAGACTATCAGGAACCCGAGGCTATGAATGCCATGGATGATCCGAACGATGAAGATTATCAAGAAACCGAGACGGAAGAACCAGCGAATAAACCTGGCAATAACGATGCAGTACCTTTGCATGAAGCGCGTTATTTTAGACTTTACTCAACTCTTACAGCGAAGTCTGGATCTCAGGAACGGACAGAACCAGAACCTACAAATGGTATTTTGAGCTTTACCTGTTACAAGCTCAGAAATCGTGACTAACTGGTAACAGGGAAACAAAAGGGGAATGAGCCTGAGAAACCGTCTTCGGCTAAAAACCCGGAACGACGGGAACCTTCGAAGGGGGCCCAGGCAAACCTACGCACTCCTGCTCCATCAGCTTCTGCCCCTCCTCCATCGGATCCCCCTCGTTCTCCATCTCGAGCTCGGCCAAACCCATTACCCGGTGATGTTGAAGAAAAGGAGCGAAAACCCATTCCTGAAATAGATGTCATCTCAATATCAAGCTCGGATGACGAGGATGAGCCCAAGCCTAAGAAAGCCCCAGGCCGTGGTCGAGGTAACCCTGCTGATAACCCACCTAACCTTTGTCGAGAACGAGTAGACGATGCACCACCGAGTGAAAATCAACAAGCCGGAGAGGCAAGTACCAACGCCCATGCGGAATCCAATGGAATTCATTCCTCCCATGAATTTCATCCTGATCCCTCCGAAGTAACCAGAATAGCGCAAGCAGCTCAAGCCGCACTGGATGCTCAAAGCCTAGGGCTCTCGCAGTACGACCCGTTCGTGACCATGTCATGGCTTCATTCATACAACCAGCTGAAAGAGCGTGTGCGAGAGTCTCGACGAGGCACCGAGGAGACGCCTGTTGAGTCAGGTACTTCCGAAGCAGCGACGCGCACCAACTTCAGCAGTCCTAGTCTTGTCCAGCCAAATGTAAGCCGGGCTCCGATGAACAATAATATTGGTCAAAATCGACAACCGGGGACACAGAACGATGGTGGACCGCAATCGAATGCCACTGCTCAAATTACGACTTCGAATAACCCTGAAAACTCGTCGAATTTTTCGTTGCCACCTATAAGCTCTATGATTTCATATGTTATATCAGAGCAAGGTTCAGGACCGCAATCTCAGCCTGCGCAACCCTCTCAGTCGTCTCAAGCTGATGCTCCAAATCAACCTCCTCCACCTCCTCAAACTATGCAACCTTCTCGATATCAATATTCTACTCAATACCATCGCCAAGGTCAACTTCCTCCCCCTTTCCAAATGTTACCCTCGAATGCTGGACAAGCAGGGAACAATCACTTCACACCGACGAACCAGCCAAGCCAGGTTCTCAGTCCGCCTGCTGTGTCACATCCATCCTTCCCTGAATGGCCATCACAACTACCGAATCCTCAACACACACAGTCATACTCTCAGCCATCGCAAGTCCAACCACAACCTGCTGAGGCACAACCTCCTCGGGTGCGCCCAAGTTCAGTACGATCTAATCGATCACGATCTGGCCAAGTACACTTTGCTCCAGGACCATCCCAGCAGGACCCGTCCAGCCCCCAAAGCCAAACTCAGGGCTTCACCTCAGTCAACAATGAGTCACAAGTATCACGAGGCATCCCCAGCCCCGCAGACTCCAATTCAAATACTCCTCAGCTGAATCCCGTCCAACCTGAGGGTAGTTCCGAGAACGCAAATCGGTACAGCCACAAGTGGGCGCCCCATCTGCAAGATGATCTTGTTGAATATCTGGAAGAATATCAAAAACAACACGGCATAACAATAGGCCTCAAGGGGCTTCAAAATGGACCATATTACATATGTCCTTTCTGTAATAAGAAACAGAGAAAGCTTTACCAGCGGTTAGAATGGTATGTAATCCATATGAACCGGCACTGGGGTGCGTTCAAGGCCATGCATGCGCAGGGGCAGGGTGATGGGTCCGGATTGTGCGGTGAGGGTTGGCAATGAGAGTATCCTTGACAAACTATCAGTCTTTTTGAGATATTTTGCTTAATTCTAGCTTGAAAATAAGGTGGCCATTTTAGGAACATATAGGAGCTTTATGAGCGTTGGGCTTTAATGTTAGGCATGGCTTTTAATTCGTGTTAAAGGGGTGAATGAAAGTACAGGATGAAAAGAACCACTTTGATATGATATTCTTTCAAGACCATGATTAGCATATTTCGTGAATTCGACATCTACACCTGAACCCCCGAACTTTTATATATGCACGACCTAGTCCTGCAGCCCCCGGTTTAACCGACTGGCGATAGCCTCACTGGTTGGCTAGCAATTAGGCTAGACGGGAAGTCCACTTGGTATGCAGATTTCCCAGTTTTTATCCCAAGATAGCCTCTTCTAATTAATATCTTGCCTTCTGCATATGCACTCTTAGGCCGTACATATACAAAAGTTCAAGAGTTCAGGTGTGCACGTAGAGGCTATCTGAACTCTGATATAAACAATCCTGTGTAATAAAAAATAGGGGTGCTCCAGAATGCAGTCAACGATGTTGTCTGAATAGTAGTTGACAGTTTGACGGTTGTAGAGTGTGACCATGTACAGGGCCTTTGTTGACTCCAAGGACGCCAACAACCGCTAGCCAGAAAAGCGACAAATCCGTAACGGGCTATTGTGAGAAATGGAACCGAATGGACGTGCTAAGCACATAAAAACGTCAGGAATAGACAATGAGTGTTGGAATTTGAGCTTCATCATCCAGTTTCATACAATTTGAGCCACAGCTGAATTATTAGTGATTAGCCTCAGCTATTGTCAATAGTTGGGTGGATTAGGAATCTTATCACCACGTCCCTTCGGGCGGGCATTAGCAACCGCTAAGAGTCAGGGGAGTAGTTCCGATGGTGGAAGCTGTTGAATCGCGCACTACCTATTGGAATTGTCGTTACTTTGGTGTCTTTTGGGGACACATAATTGAGGGGATGGAGTATGGAGATCTAAATAACAGGTGAGATACTTGTGAGCCCATGAACAAGAGTTGATTAGCTGCCAGATGTGAACGATGCCTGTTACTCAATGTGGCAAAGGTTAATCGCTCTCCCTAGGCATGAATGGAGATGGCTTTATATCAACCAGTAATTTTGTGGCTCGAACTATAGGTATTGAATCTTATATATCAGTCGATAAGATCATGAGTAAGCATCAGTAAACGTCAATTCGTGACGGCCTCAGTGATTGGACAACAGCTTGTTTTGTTTACCCTGCAGAAGGGCCGCCAAGTCGTCAGTCAATCGGTTCATTGATCAAACATATACCGTTGAATCAGAACTCTATATTAGGAAAGCTTATACCAAAATCTTGCACTTCTTGCATATCTCCAGTCAAAAATGCTATGTATCTGTTGGTGACACAATCTATCCCGGGTAGGTCAATCTTTAGTAGGTTGTCCCCGCAACACGCAACGCGGGATCAAAATGATCCGTCACGTCGGGGTTTTCCCGTTGGCAAACAAAGAAAAGCAGACATCATCAACAACAACGCCAAAATAATCATCAGCGCTACGCTACGTTACGACACTCTTTCTGTTACGCATTAATCTCATAGTTTTTGCATCGTTTTATCGCATCATCCCTTGTCTACTTTAATCACCAATCTCTCGCCCAAAACTAACCACAAACACAGAGCCTCACCCGCTCACTCACTCACTCACCCACTTCACCATGGAGAATTATCAAAGAATAGAAAAAGTCGGAGAAGGTTCTTTTGACACAACCCCTGTTTTCTCGCTCTCTCACTAACCTCCATCCTCAAGGTACTTATGGAGTTGTCTACAAAGCCCGTGATCTCGGCCACAACGGTCGCATCGTCGCCTTGAAAAAGATCCGTCTTGAAACTGAAGATGAGGGCGTTCCCAGCACCGCCATACGTGAAATTTCTGTCCTCAGAGAACTCAACCACGCAAACGTCGTCAGCCTGCTCGATATTGTCCATGCCGACGGTCATAAGCTGTACCTCGTTATGGAGTTCCTCGATCTCGACCTCAAGAAGTACATGGACTCTCTACCAGTTACAGACGGAGGCAGAGGCAAACCTCTTCCCGCCGGAACCGCCACAACTGTTCGCAACTTGGGAATGGATGCAAAGGTTGTCCAGAAATTCATGCTCGATCTCTGCCAAGGCATCAAGTTTTGCCATTCTCGCCGTGTCTTGCATCGCGATCTAAAGCCTCAGAACCTGCTCATCGATAAGGATGGCAACCTCAAGCTAGCTGACTTTGGTCTCGCGAGAGCCTTTGGTGTTCCTTTGAGAAGCTACACCCACGAAGTCGTCACTCTGTGGTATCGCGCTCCCGAGGTTTTGCTCGGTTCACGCCAGTATTCCACTGGTATTGACATGTGGTCTATCGGCACCATTTTTGCAGAGATGTGTTCCCGAAAGCCTCTTTTCCCCGGCGACTCAGAAATTGACGAGATTTTCAAAATCTTTAGGTACGTAGTTGTCTGCATAGACGGCGATACATGAATACTGACGTTTGCAGAACCCTTGGAACACCCGACGAAGAGACTTGGCCTGGCGTTACTACGTTACCAGATTTCAAGTCCTCTTTTCCGAGATGGAAACGTGACTTCAGCACCCCGTTGTGCCCCAACCTGGATGAGCAAGGCCTGGAACTTCTCGACTTTATGCTCATCTGCGATCCCGTTACCCGCATTTCTGCCAAGGCGGCGCTTAACCATCCCTACTTTGATGAGATTCTGTAGGTGGTTGCGTCGACTTGTGTTGACATGGTGTGCTAAGACCATGTCATAGGGAACGCAAGTGATCACGCTACAGCTGGACTTGGAGAAAGGAGCAAGCGAAGGGTACTGTACAGCGGAGTTGAAAACTTTGAATGAAAAGATACCAGCGAAATGAATACATGAACGGAACAGAGAGTGGTGGTCACTACATGCATGTTGTCTATCGTTGGTCTATTAGAGTTTGGTTGATAACACAGGACCTGTCAACTACCATTAGATGGATATATCCGTAGTTGAAGAGTACATTACAAGCGACCCACCGTCTACTCCAGGGATACCCTTGCATGTAACAGTACTCTATCAACAATGGAGTCATACTGCAGAGACTGGGTAGTCATTATTCGTTCATGATTCAGATCCCATCATTCACATTGCAAGACACAAGTTTTGACATCAGATTGTATATACAAATATCTAATCGCTAAATACTATATGTACCCTTCCAGGCTAAAGCTAGCCCGAGTCGCTCATAAAAAAATGTACAGAATATTAAATCATCAACCTTTTAGATCTTGGCCTTGGTAGTAGCACCAATGGCAGCACCGTTTCCAGGAATAAGGAAATCACTTCCCTGGACACGTCCATCAGCACCACGAGGACCCTTGAGGGTCTTGGAATCAGTGCTCTTGAACGAAGCATCGTTCCAGGTACCGCTCTGCCACGAGTTACCAGAGACAGTGACCTTGCTGGTCAGGCTGACCTGGTTGCCCTTGTTGTTGACGGCAATGTTCTTGTTCAACTTGGATGTAGAAGCACGCATGTTGAAGCCGTTGTCGCCGTTCTTCCAGGCCGTGTTGCGCTCGAAGGTGAGAGAGCCGGGGTTTCCGTTGTCGATGAAACCCTTCTTGGCGTTCTGGAAGGCCATGCAGTTCTTGACAATGTGACCAGCAGGAGGGTTGTCAGTGATACCCAGCTTGAAGCCGTTACCGTCACCCTCGAAAGAGGGGAAGTTCCACAGGTTGAAGCCGTTGTTCCAAGCGTAGACCTCCTCGAGAGTGATGGGGGACTCGAACATGTACAGATCCAGACCGTCGTCAACGTTGTCCCAGAGACGGGCGTTGCGCAGGACGTTGCCTGTGCCCTTGCCGGACTTGCAGGCGAAACCATCGGCGGACTCGCCATTCTTGCGGGGGTCGCGGTTGCGGTAGGAGTCGAGGTTGATGACTTGGTTGTTGGAGGAGGCACCCTCGAGCTGGAAGCCGGTCTCGTAGTTGTCGTGAGTGATCAAGCCCTCGTAGTAGTTGTTTGAGGCGTCACGAGCGTAGATACCGTAGGGACCGTTGATGATCCTGAGAGTGTGAGTGATTGGCTTTTTACTATGTTAGAATGAGAAAGACTTACTCGAGGTTGTAGAAGGCCCAGTAGTTGGCGTTCTGGATGTGGAAGACACCACGCTCAGGGTTGGGGAGGGACTCGTCAAGAGCCTTGGGGGTACTATTTCGTGTTAGGCTTGCAAACAACAGTTCTCATTGTAAGTTAACTCACCCAGGCATGTTCTCTCCATCAATGATAACCTTCTCGTTCTGGTAAGGCTTCACAGTGATGGGCTTGCCAGCGCTACCACTCGTCTTGAACTGAATGTTCTTGGAGGGAGCATAGGTACCCTTTCGCAGGTAGATAAAGTCACCAGCCTTGGCAGCATCAACAGCAGCCTGGATAGATCCATAAGGAGCCGCAAGAGTACCGGAGCCAGTACCGGTAGGAGAGACAAAGATGTCCTTGGCGTTAGCACCAGCCAAGAAGGCCAGGATAACAGCGGGAGTAAGCTTAATGACAACCATATTTGCAGAATGATCTGATGAGTAGACTACTGTGACTTATTCCTCCCTCGACAGAAGGGAAGATATTCGTCTTGATTTATATTCTCTTATAACGAAGCGAGCATAATTTCCTAAATGGGGCGTACGGATCGACCCACTCCGAAAGGCGTCTCACTATCGTAGTTCCACCAATAAGACTCAGACCATCTCGCACTACCCCTTCTAGAAGAAGGCCTTTTCAGTGGTGGCCTTTTCAAACGCGTTTCATTGTCATTGTCCTAGGCGAGTCTCCGGCGGATTTAAACTGTCAAATTGTTCCTGAGCTAAAAGTTAGCGAAAATTGACCTTGTCAGTCTGAGCGAGTTCGCCGAACTGGCGGTATGACCAAATAAGGTACGAGATTAGCTCGTGTCTAATTCTAATATTCGCTTTTAGTCGGCTACGAAATCTGTTGGTATGAGTTCCTCGCTAGGTGCTTGGCAGACTATCTTGGAAGAAGCTTTGAAGCCTTCCGAGAGTATGTTAAGCTAGCGGTGAACAGTTAAAATTGCAAGCCAGTCTCGATTAGACGTAAGAATCTTCAAAGGACTACTACCCCTTATTCATGTCCGTGTTATTCGCACCCATGCTCCCAAAGCTTTCGCAAGAGGCTCACTGGTCCCTCTTTCTCTGTGTCATAATGTTAATAGACATGTCGCTGACATTCTTAATAACGCTTTCTTTTCTATAAGTCTTTTGAAGCTTCTTTAATTTTAGTCACATTAGAAACGAAATCCATCGTGATACACGCTAACAGGTTTATATAACGAATCTGAGGGGGAGGCTTGTAGAATAGATTTGACTGAACTCTAAAATTACCTAGTTAAATGTCTGAAAACGTTTCCCTACAGCTTCTAGTTTCTATATAATTCAGTCCATTGCTAGATTACTATTCGTTATCATTCTTTTCGTCTGGTCAGGGTTTAGGCATTATCATATATCTAGTGAATACCCTTTTGATGGCAACAACCAACAGTGAGTCCGCAGGAGTAGTAAGCTGCACCCCCAGAAGATGAGCGCCTGCAGAAATAGACTGAAACATGGTAACCATTCTTGCCGGATTAAGCATACCGACGAACAGAGAAATGATAGTCCTTCTTGGGAAGTCTAGAGCTCTGACATAATTTAACCCAGTTACGACATATACTGTGTAGGTTCGTCATATCTACCTACCCTGTATTCAGATATTTTGTCCACGGTTTCAGTTTGGCAGAAGATGGGTAGTCACACTCAGCGCCCAACGATATCTTTCCCTTTCAAAAATATGTGTTACTTAGAACTTCTGAGAATGAATCCCAACGGCATAGAGGCATCACATCAAGGCCTTGTCAGAGAATCCCAGAAGATATATATTGCTTTAAAGGGCGTCTCCTAACTACAAATACCAACTAGGCGTGAGACGCAGCACAAGATGTGAACACAGGTATGATAGAAGCAGAAAAGTCGGACGATTCTTGCTTACCATCAGGTCTGTTTGTTGCTCCCTCACGTCAGACCCAGTAGGTTGAATTGCCTGTCTTGAATTGGTGGCCAATACCAGAAGCACAAGTGTGTTGTCGTCTTATGTAAGACTCTTTACACGGTAATTGACGTGATTCGGCGAATATCCAAGATGGCTGTTCAGCCCTGCAAGCCTCGCCACGTCATCGTGATCTAACATCTGAAGCGTGATACAAAACACCTGAAGCAATATAAGATCCTGTGGTTCGGACCAGTATTGTCTTCATACGGTGACACATCCCGTAAGACCCTTATCGTAGATCCATCAGCTTCCACAATGAGTGAGTAATGCACTCTTGGCACCGAGATATCTTCGCCATAGTTGAAACAGCTGACATAGCACCAGCAAGCCAAACTACTGAAAAAGCCTTGAGCTACGGCGTCGGACCCATCAACGCTGAAGGAGCGTTCACTGTAGAGATCCGCATCACTGCGCGCGTTGGACTTCACGATATCTGGCACAGCCAATACGCCGGTAGCCAAGTAATGGGCAAGAGACCTGGCATGTACATCAAGTACCTACCCACGAAATACCACCAGATCAGCGGCGACGTGCTCACTGGAGGAGCCTATCTCTTCGACACCTTCGAGAACGCAAAGGAGTACGAGGACTGGACCACCAATGACTTTAAAGTCGACGATCCAGAGACAACATACTGGAAACAGCCTTTATTCAACTCTGTAGATGCCGGGGTCTGGAAAGTCATCGGCGCTCACAACTTTACACCTGTTGACCAACACGGTATCGGTCGCCTACAGCGCTGGTCGTACCACCACGTGGGCGTCGAGTCCATCTTGACGCAGCTGTATCCCATCCTAAAAGATGCAGCCGAAGCGAGGGGAGCGGGTTCATTCTGGCTCTTACACCGCCCCGAAGATAGAATGATGGCAGTGCACATGTCCTTTCCTAAGCCGAAGAGTAGTGATGATGAGACCGTTCGTGAGGCAGTCGAGGATGTGACCAAAAAGCGTTCTGTGGCTACTCTCTTTCCTGATGTTTTGGAGGCAGAGGAGCTGTTTGATAGGACGAGTGTTTATCTTGCAGTTTGGCTCCCAATGACGGAGGGCCAGAAGGGAGTCAAGGTGGCATGTCCTAACTTTCCGGTTCTTGTGCCATCGTTGACGGATGGAGAAGCATGAATATGGATTTGATTTTGATGAAATTGTGTATTAATCTCAGGTTTGCGTTACTGAGTTAGCACGCCTTCTTTTGTGTTCTTTCCTAGGTAGCTCAATCCAGTAGTGCCTTTTTTACCGCATCGACCTCTTCCGACGTTCCGCATATTAATCCAGCCCTATCATCACATCCCTTCAACGACGTATCAAAGATCCTTGATCCATCAGCTGGATCAATAGCCTGACCACCCGCACACTCAATCACCAGCGCCACGGGAAACAACTCGTAGAGACGCCGCAGCTTGGCCTTGCTCGCAGACGTCACAGGTGAAATGTAGATTCCATGGCCCTTAACAAGAGCATGATAGATATCAGGAATAAGACCACCAGAGTATCGTAGAGTGTACTTGTCGTTGATAAACTTGGTAACGAGGTTCATATACTTTTCATTTTCGGCAGCAGCGCGTAGGTTGGCGGGTGCAAAGTAGCGCGTCTTGAAGGGCGGTTTAGCGAGGCGAAGTTCAGGGCGCGCGACAAGGAATTTTTCTTTGTTGAGGCTGACTTCAAAGCACAAGGGTTGGGATCCAGGGATTCGGAGGGCGACAATGGCGAGGGTTCGCGGACCAAAGACACCGAGGATAGAAGCGATTTGTTTCTCAGCGGGTTGTTCAAGAGCAGTGACTCCGTCCCATACGCCGATGATGGTACCGACAGACCAGTTGGGGCCAATGATGGAACTACCGTCGAGGGGGTCGAAGGCGACAGTGTATTGCTCATTGGTGCTATCGGCTTGAGTAGTCTCGCCCTCACGCGTTGGCTTTTCCACTGGATCCTCCTCACTGCTAGCGGTTTTGATAGCAGGTGACTTGGCGATGTTCTCGCGGATGATGTTTTCAGCCAAGACATCAACGTTCAACTGCTCATCGCCAAAGGCATTTTCAGTGCCGACGATGGATACATCATATGACCTTGTCAGCTCTTTGCCAATCGCAGAGATGGCACTGAGCAGTTGAGGGATAACGGATTCGCGTAACGAGGACCGTGAGTCTTGGGGGATTATGGATGTGAGGAATTGAGTGAGCTCGAGCTCAGATTTTGATGTTTGTCCTGACATTTTTCTTTTTGTGAATTATTGAAGTTCAAGTGAAGTTGCCAGGTTAGAAAAGTTTGGAAATCAACAAGTTTGCGTCACAGAAAATTGACGCAATCAGGCCGTTGCTATCGAGCGAGCGTTACTTGATGCAGTTAAGTGCGTGTCAATTACGGCCCGATTAGGATTGATAACAGACGATAAGCTCAAGCCATAAATATGAAATGGCTTGACATCACATCATGTTGGCCGTTGTTGAAAGATATCTACTGCCATTCAGTACTGCTAACGGCTTATATAGACAATAAGAAATGCAACTAAGTATTCTACAACGACTGTTGATTAAGGAACCGATGTAACCTGTCCCTCCAGTCTATAAGATGATTCGCCTGGGAGCTTGAGAAGTATGTTTCTCCAGACATGGCGCGACTGAGATTAGCAAACACCTTCATTACACTTTCTGTCTCACATGCGCAAGTCAACCGTGGTTTTATATCAAAGTATGGCACCTGGATGAAGGAAGGGAAGATGATAATATAATGTGAGCCGATCAATCCTCAAAATCCGAAAACTCCGGTCTTATCGGGCCGTGTTCAAGCACTTCTGCTGATAGGGTGCTATAGACTTTATGTTGCATCACTTTGGTTTTTCGAGTAACGATCAAAGAGCTTAATCTCGCTCTGTGTTACCAATGTTCTTATAATTCTATACAATGACTCTTGGGTCGGTAGGTAAATTATGGTGTATCACACAGGATAAAGAAACAAATTTGCATGACTTCATTTCAATTAGATCTAAGTTCTACAGCTTTTGAGACGAGGTAATAGTCTCGCCAGCGACCACACTTCCCTTCAGGAGCACAGGACTCTCAGAGTAAAAGTTCTTGATATCGCCAAAGACCTTGGCAGCTCCCTCACTGGCAGCAGCCTTCTCAAATGCCTCGACGCTCTCCCACTCGAGGGTAGCTTGCACCTGATAGGGCGCATCAGCCTGGAACGTAAGAATCTTGTAGTTCTTGAGACCATGAGGACCCCAGGTGCTGTAGAAGGTGTTAGTAGATGTTTGAACTGTCTAGTCTCGTAACGGACTACTTACGATGCCACAAGAGGCATGTGTGTCTTGAGATAGTAGTCCAGGTCAAAGGAGGGACCGGACGGGTAAACAACGAGGACTTGAGCCATTTTGACTTGGAAGCTTGGGTCTTGAGATATGATAGTTAGATTCAATCGGCAGATGAATGACAAGTAACAAAACTGAGGTTGTAATGGAGGGGCCGCGTGGTTTTATACAGAGCGGGGTGAATGCATCCCCACCTTTGGATGGATGAGGCGAACGGATCAGCGGAACTATCCCTGGAGAGACATGATTGATGGATCCATGTTCGATTACTCAGCTTTGGAAATCGAGTGTGTCTAGCATGTGCCGTTTTGCGAGGGGATTAATGGTGTTGAGGGTGATGGTGATTGAGACAGTTGGGGAGAACGGCAGTAGCGTAATGCAGCCGCCAACACTTGTCGTGTCCGTGTTGGCTTTTCGATGCATTGTTATCTAGATTCAAGTTGCAGTCTTACGTGAGACCTCTCGTCTGTTTATGTAGTTTTTGAGGACTTGCGTGATCAATTTTCCACATGAGTTCAAGTCACTTCTATACACGAGACCCAAAGCAGAGTTTATGATTGATACCAGACGTCCTGTGCTCATACCGTTCGTAAAAAGTGGACCGCCAGACGAGCAATAATTTCGAGCTGCTCTATCCTAACCTCATGCTGCTTCAACTCCTCTGCAACGTCACTGAACGTCCTAGTCACCTCGATGTACTTGTGATCCGTGTTTCTATCCGTCCCGATCCATTTGAACGCATACTCCATGTGGCTCTGTTCCCGTATCTTGAACAGATCTTCCCTGTGTATAGCTGGCACAGCTGTACTGATGCCGAGCTGCCTTGCCTCATTGGTATATATAACGCCAAGACGAACGCATTCGACAATCAGCGCTGCTAGACCAGCTGCCAGGGCGTTGGATACCGAGCTGCCAGTATGAGGTTCGAAATCGCGGAATTCTCTGTCCCGCACGTCGCCGTATGTACGGTCAATAACTACTTCATGACCGGGAAATGCAAAGCTTAGTTCCTGACCATCACCCACGATATCGAGCAGGCTACCCGAGGCATTGGCTGCGCCAATTCTAAAGCTATTCCGGTTGCTGCCGTGAGGGTACATGGCATCTGTAGATTTGCCTTGATCACTAGCTGCACAGAACACTAGGATGCGTTCAGTGTTCAATGCTCTGTGAATCGCGTTGTCGAAAGCTTGTTTCTGGGCTGGATCTGTTGGCGGCTTGATTGTCCACGACATGGAGATGATCTGTACCTTGAGCTTTGCTGCGTACTCAATAGCCTGTAATATTGTTAGGAACTGGGGGCTTCCAGTCTACGATTCAACTTACCCGTATTGCACTGTCAGGACGTATCTGAAGCTTGGCACCCTTGACCTTGTGGGTTCGCAACTTGATAATGTGAATGACAGCGCTAGGGCAAATGCGATGGATTAGTCTCGCCATTAATGTTCCGTGACCTGAAGCCGAATCCCAGTATGGAGACACCCGGCAAGTAGATCCCTCCTGATAGTCGTCAAAACTTCGACCTAGAATCCTCATTCCTTCTAAATCTGGATGGGTAATGTCGACCCCGTCGTCAATGATTGCAACTTCGACTGGCTTCAATGAAGGATCGACAATTCTGTCTCTCAAAGCGCGGATCTGGCGGAAGTGAGAAGCAAACTCCTCCATGCACTGCATCCACCTCTCTGGATCAACTGATCGACCATGGGGCTGGGAGGGTTGTGCGGTTATCTCTGGAGCTCGAAGTCGTCCCCCGCCAGGCTTTGGAAGGTTGACTTTTGGTTTGTCGTCGGTTGGCCATGACTTGTGAAGCCGTTCCTCGAACACTTTTAGATTCTCTTGCGTCCTTTTGCTTGCTTCAAGACCCTGAGAACAAAGCATCAGTAGCAACTCTACAAAATAAGGATTAGAGGAAGACGCAATACCTCGACCTGGATAATGTTAATGATCTTGAGACTCGGCATCAAGGCAAGGCCTTCCTTCTCTGACCAGGCACGTAGTACGGAATTCCTGCCGCTCCATTGCAAATAGACTTCTCGCAAAGACTGACCAAATCGTGACAGTGAGAGCGGGTCGAGATCTACCTTTCTCCAGTCAAGGGTCTCGACGTTCTGACAAGTCAGTACATTTCTCTGCTTTGTTTAAAAATTTCTCAAATTCGCTTACAAATGGCTGTAGCGCTTCCTCTATGGCCTGATCGCTATGAGACGGTGTTTTGAGATCATCTACAATGACCTAACTCTTCAATTAAACACTAATCCTTGTGAAGGGTGATAAAATTTACCTTGATGATACGCTTTACACCTTTTTTCGCCTGGAGCCAATTGAAGAAGAAGACCATATCCTAATGCTATCAATAATAGAACAGACCCAACGCAAAGTAGTAACCATACCTTCTTACCCTGGTACCTCATATCAGGGAGTGGAGTGTCTTCATCAAGGTCCATTTGGGGAAATGCAACGTATTGAAGAGCACTGTCAAACTGCAAATGACTAAAAGACTTTTGAAAGTTCGTCTTGCTGATCTTCTTCGGGGGGCCAAAGTCGAACCAGAAGTGTTTATCTGCAAATCATGTTAGAGCGTCTTACACTATTTTCTGTTGATGCATACGAACCTGGAGCATCATGCGAATATAGGTATTGAGAAACGCGACCTGGAGATTGTGTGCGCAAGTATAAAAGCTTAAGCTGCTCCCTGATCTCTTCAGACGCCTGTTTCCTCTCTTCTTCTTCTCGAAGGAATGCCTCCAGTTTGTTTCGAGCTGATATTCCTGCCTCATATTTCTCTGATATGGAACTGTCAGTCTGTCGCCTGCCGTTGATATGACGGAGGCCTTCGTTCTCTTGCGGTATGGGCATAGGGACCACCTGAGTTTGAGCTCCTCGTCTGCTGTTCGGCCCAGGTGACTGAGTGTCTGCTCGCGGAGGTGGCGGTCCCATGCTTCCCGCTTTCGGTGGCGGGTTTGCTGGTGCTGGCCTTTTCTGGTGAGGATATTCTAATCTTGTGCGGCTGGCTGCTGGCTTTCCTTCTCCGTCGCCCACTTCTTGTGGACTATCCTGCATCAAGGCTCTCAGCTGGTTCTCTCTCTTCTCTCTTTTGGTATTGCCCTGTGCTCTGGTCTGCTCGTGGTATTGGTAGAGAGAGGCAGAGCAGTTCGAGGATGATTGGTTTTTAATTTGAATCTGAACTGTGAGTGCCTCATGACCCCGATGGAGTAGCTCTTTCACAATGCCAACCTGAGCCCTGCAGCATCTATCGTAGTCTACAGCTAGATGCAAAGGAGTGCGGCCATTGCTATCCGTGACTGTAAACATCTCATCTGGGGCAAAGCCGCAGATAGACTTGATAATCTTCTCACGATCATCCTCCTTAGTGAACTGACTCGTTAAAGCAGTGTGTAGGCATGTGACATCGACATCGTTCTCATGGCCCTCACACTCACTTTTTAGCGGCTCTTTAAAATGTGTGCGTATCTTCTGTGCTGGGTTTATGCAAGCAGCAATGGCAAACGCTTCGTTGCCTACTCGTAACGCAACAGTAAGTGGTGTTCGCTTCGTCTTATCCATGTCGCCCATTAGGTAAGGTAGTGCTATTATAGCACGCGCCATAAGCCATTGCAGACTGGGCCTGCGCTTATAGTCGCAATATGCCAGATAATGCAGAAAGTTACGCCCTTCATTAGTAATACGATGCCATTCTGACTTGCGTGCCTGGATAAACTTGATCCTTTGAGCATTCATTCCAGATTTGTCGAATTTCTGGTCTATGAGTTGATTGGACAATTCTCGCGCTTCGTCGAGATGCCTTTTGAAGACAGTATCGGCATAATCGTTGATTTCGGGCGCGGCGGCAGACGAAAAAATAAATTCCTCTTCATTGTCAAGATCAAAGTCACCCTCATCGTTGCTGAGAGTTGTAGGCGCGCGCCGAAGGTTTCCCAAGTCGATAGACATGGTGTCCGTATGGGAAACGTTACTTGGAGTACAAGTCGAAGACAGAATATCAGGGAAGAGATCCGGTTCTGAAGGCTAAATCCAAATTCTTCGCCGTAGAAACGGCATAGCCGAGCTGAGAGCCTCGTTGCAGATGCCCACCAGCTCTACCAATGATTTGAGGAGTAGCCGTACAAACAAGGTTGTACCAGGTATCGCTGATATCAGAGCGGGGAAAATACAGGCTGTGTAAGCAGGGCTAAATAACGAACTGCCAATGAGGGAATTAACCTGGGGAGTTCCGTGGTATATTGCAGATGTATCTGTGACATGTTTTCAGGACCTAGTCGCGTGAACAATGGGCTCATCAACGGGGACGGCGATACTGATTGTAGCCTTGCGCTAAATAGTGTATGAACCATGTGATAGTATAATTTAAAAGCTTCGTTGGCGCAGTTCACTGATATTGAACATCTTTTGAATACTATTTCAACCATCTTTCAAGATGAACAATGAGACAGACAAGCCCTTATTCGTCCTTGATGCTACCCTAGGGGATACCTTGGTCGATGATGGCTACGATAATACCTTCCATACCCAGAATACCTCAAATAGCGACTGGGAACGGCGCAGCGTCATCGAGCGCACTGAGGGAAACATCCACTCTCGTGTTGAGCTCATGGAAGTCTCCCACGGCACCTACGGCCATGGCGAAGGCGGCGATCAAGCAACACTACTAGTCTTTCGTTTCCGTTTCGATCCCCAGCGCAGCTCTCGACGTGTTATTAGAGCGCGTGTAAACATTGAGTTCATGGCCGCTACGTCCGATGGCCTCGATCCCATCGTCGAGGCTATCGCCCCAGAGGAGAGATGGACCGTCTTGCCGACCACAGACCAGGAATCAACAACATACAGTGGGCAACTCAATCTGGGCGCTTCGGGTGCAGCTTTAATCAACCCTGGGGCTACGGCCGGCCTTGAAAAGACCATCAGCAGGGATATAAGCGACGCCACAACTGTGACGGGCAGCATCAACCTGGGCACAGGGAAGAACTCAGGCGAGCCGACAGTTGCAGTTTGGAACATGCAGGAGAATAAGCGGCGTCACACAGGCATACCAGACTCGCTCAAGGCTGCAGTGCTACTGCGAAGAGAGGATGATGAGCGCTTCAATGCGAGAGTCACACTCGAGGCTGATGTTGATTGGTTATCGGGCCTGGAGCGTAAGTTTGCAGAGGTTGCACTGGATGACCCTGTTCTTTTAAACCCTCAGATGACCAGTGATAAGCCCAAGAGGGGTCGGGCTTATGGTGTCCAGGATCTTGGTGATATTAACCTGTACTCTTTGTGTCAGGTGAGGATGGAAGGAGAGGCTCGTTCTCTTGCGGATTAAAAGAAGTGCTTTGAAGTCTTTATCCTAGTTTCAAATAGTTTGATAATTCATGATACCTATTCCCAAGCTTTTGCTGGCTTAAAGTCCTCACACACCTCTTTCAGTCGAAAAGCGATACAGAAGCAAGTAAGGCTTTCATGACTTGGCATGCATTAGGTGTGCCTCAATCAGGCTTCCTGCAGAACAACCTGGTGTTGGCCCCCAATATCATCCATCTTGTACCAAAGTACTTGATACTTACTCGAATTGAGGCCCTGGCCACAAGGGAAAGCTGCATAATCGTGTGACCACAGCCTCTTACTCAGTGTCTATGTCAGCATCCAATCTGACTGCACCTTTCCAGCACGCACTTGTTTGTTCCGTTTGGTAAACATCGGAAAGAATCTGTACCAAGCCTTATGCCTCCCTGAGAATCCATGCCTTTCAGCAACCATGTCTGACGCAGATTTGGCCAAACACGGCGATTCTGTTGATGCGACCAATTTTGGAGATCAGAACCGTGACGAAACGATGGAAGTCACTCCAGATAACTTTCAGAATACCAAACAAACTACATATGCGAAAGACCCTGAAGAGCCGACTGACAGCCAAGACCGGGGTTCTAAAGATTTCCAAGAGGACAACGAAAGAGATGAAAAGCTCTCAGCAACTTCTGAGAGGTCAACAGGTGAATCTGCTATCAAGTCACATCACCTAGGCGTTGTTGTGAACGAACCAGTC
This sequence comes from Fusarium buharicum, assembly GCA_014822075.1. Lineage (NCBI taxonomy): Eukaryota > Fungi > Ascomycota > Sordariomycetes > Hypocreales > Nectriaceae > Fusarium > Fusarium buharicum. The sequence goes on along the minus strand of JAATHB010000307.1, from coordinate 63,689 downwards.
GAAGAGGACGGACAGGTTGGGTTTGAGTAAGTTCTTAACCTCACTGTATTCGAAGGCTCGAGGCTTACTTCTTTATTTCTTTCTACACGAAAGTGTAGTTGCCATTCATGGAGTTCATGGTCAAAGCAGAGAAACGTGGACCTCATCTAAGACTCCAGGCAAGACCTGGCTCTCCAGTGTCTTTAGAGCCATTGAACAGAAAGAAACCCGAGTTATTCTGTTCGGCTATAATACCGACAACACTAAGGGCACCTGCTACACGAGGTCGGACATTTACGACGAGGCAAGAATCCTGCTAGAAAAGCTCGTGGAGCTCAGGACAGGCGAAATAATGGTGCGTATAATTCCCGCTTCCTACACGAATAGATATGTAAAACTTACCGAAAGGGACTTCCTTTCACAGGATGCAAGAAGACCTATCTACTTTTTATCTCACGATGTTGGAGGACTGATACTCAAAGCAGTAAGATTCTCTTTACCACTCAGAAGACAACGAGGCCTGCTACTGACCCAGATCTCCAGCTGTTGATTTTAATCAATATCAACAAGACTAGATACCCTGACTTGAACATTTCAATACGAGGTCTCGTAAGAAACCATATTCATGGAACATTGTGTTTTACTGATATGTCTAGGTCTTTTTCGGCTACCCTCATAGAACATTCTCGCAGAACGATCTTGAAGAGCAGCTATATAGATTGCTTTCCTTCCAAAGCAAGTTCAAACAGCGTGGTGAAGCACTGCGGCTGACGAAGAGTCTTTGTCAAACTATATTGGAAGTCAATGATGATTTCCTTCAGACGCAGTGGTTGACCCAGGCAATCGTGGTCAATATCCGTTCATCAAATGAGGACATTTCGTTGAGGGTTAGTTATGAGCATATTCCAAAGGAAGCCGAATAAGTCAAACAGACTAACCCTGCCTTGTCAAGGTCTTTGAAGAAAGTGCAGCCAGCATAGGTACACCTTTTGAGTATCGAATGACAAGCGACCGACCACATCTGGAGATCACAAATGGCGACACCGCCGCAGAAGTTCTTATTAAAGCACTTAACAAAGAGTGGCTAGGTATTGATTCAATTTTACCGAAAGATTAGTTCGTTCTAATATGTTGATAGTCGGGGATGGTTTTGAAAATCGCGTTGTTGCCTTAAATCATCTTTTGAACCAAGCAACTCCCATTTGTCCGTATCAAAATGAGATGCCAAACCATAGGCCAGATCAAGGAATATCTGACAGCCTTCAAGAACTTGTAGCGTTTACAAAAGCAAATTCGCACCAGATCCTCCACGTTCAATGTCACAAGCATGCGGCTTTGGCTTCGACGCGAATCATGAAGTATCTTGATGATATAGAAGGCAGAAAGTACTTTCAGGAGCTATACTACTATCATTTCGATGCGCATGATATTGGTGCCAATTCTATTGATCGTATGATCTGGACATACTTTGCACAGACTGCCTTTCAACGCCCCAACGACATGGGCTTTTACACTACTAGTACCCTCAAGCGGCTTCACGATCGCAAGAGATTGACGCGCCAGGGGTTATATTCCACATGGAAATGGTATCGGTCACAAAGGGGTAAGTGCCATGTTCTATACAATCTAAAAGATCACTAGTTCTGATTCATGTAGGGTTCATCGAAAGTATACATGTTCTTGGGTGCATGGATGATTGTGACAACTCAGCCTTATGGTTTCTATCGCAACTACGCGAGTATTTCTCACAGTTTGAGAACTTTCTCAAGGTTGTTGTTATCACCACAAAGGGCACGATTAACGATAGACTCATTACCAGTGAGATTGCCAAGTTTCCAGCAAGTTCGCGGAGCCACTACGAGTACAACGAGTCAGCCATTGTACCCTTGCAGATCGATCTCGAGGTGTCAATGCTTCTTCAAGCTAGACCGCTATATGCAGATAAGGGTCTGCGATATGGTTTGACGAAACTGCTCTCAAACTTGAAAGACGACACTCAGCTCAGCGAAATGCTTCTTGAATGGTTGAGGCATGCAGAAGAACCTGAAAATTGCCTTCCTTTGCTGTTGGAAAGGTCAAATGAATTGACCCCAGAACTAGTGTTTGAGACTGTCCTGAGAGGAATGCCCGATGACCTACAAATATGGGCAAACAAGCTCCTCGTGTGGATGTCAAGCTCTTTACGACCACTGAAGGCTTTCGAATTCTGTTATATCTCAGAGACGTACCAGAAGAAAGAGACGGAGTACATCTACCGGGGCTCACCAAGCATTCAAACCCAACTATCTGAAATCTTACGACACTTTGGTGGGTTTCTCGTCTCTGTGTGCGGAGAGGTGAGATTCGGTCATGCTGCCGTTCGAGGTTGGCTGGATTCTTCAAATACAGGCAAAACAGCTTCCGAATCTATCAAGCCGTGGTACCAACAACCAAGTAAGAATGAGCGACAGATGATCATATTCCAGACTTGTCTGGAGCATATGACAGCAAAATCTGAGTCTATTGACGTCTGGAAGGGTCAACTCCCATACGCCGTCCAATTTTGGCCAGACCACTACAAGAACCTTCTCTATGCCAAACAAGAAAATTCGTTTCCAGGCGTCGATTTTCTCTTCGAGAATCAAGCCATGTTTCAGCGTTGGTCCGAGTCATATACACAGTTATCAGCTCCATCAACACGACCGATCTGTAGTGGTCGAAGCCCGCTCGCATTTGCCGCACATTTTGGCCTGGGAAATGTTGTAAGAAAGTTGCTTGAGAGTATAGACAATGCTGAGACAAAAGGAGAAGCGCTGATAGAAGCTGCAAGGTCCGATGACTTAACAATGGTCAGGATCATTCTCGAGTCATATTCGGCCCACTTACACTTTGATAACGAATATTTTCATGAGGCAACCAGAGCAGCGTCTCTGGGCAATAACCAGGAGTTGTGTTCTTTTCTAGTGGACAAGATCCCATTATCGCCATATCCAGTTCCCGAGAGGAAGAGCGTGGTGCCAAGTGGAACTGAAAAGGTAGGCGAAGACAACGGCTTGGAGCAGGAAGAAGTCGACAAATCTTCCACCAAACACCGCGCACCCGGAATAAACCAACATAGGGAAGAAGGCAGTGGTAGCAGGATAGAAGAGGAGCTTATCCCGGATTCTCAAAATGTGCTACACGATCCGTTTCTTTGGCTCACCGAAGTCCTTCGTGGAGCCTGTTTTCAAGGAAATAACGAAGTCATCACCAAGCTGCTTCATCTTGGAGCAGACTTTAGTCCTAAGCCAGAAACCTTAGTCGATAAGACTACACCAATCTCTGCATCCGTCTCCGCTGGACTGCTCAGTACTATCGACATATTGCTAAATGCTGGCTCGGATCCTAATGCAAGGGTAACTTCGAATGATACGCTGCTACATGTAGCGGCTCGGCAGGGTAGAGGCGAAGTTGTCACTCTTCTACTTGAGCGTGGCGCTGCGATTGATGTCGCTGATGATAGCGGTTATACGCCCCTACATGACGCATGCGCAATTGGTGCACTGGAGTCAACCAAGGCACTCCTAAAGTATCGAGATCTCAAGGAATATCTTCCCCGAGATAAAAGCTTGATTGTTATGGCAGTAGGGCCAGGTAATTACAAGCTCGCCGAAATATTGTTACGTTACGGGGCAAATCCAGACGTTCTTCATTCCGACGGTACAACGGCTCTTTGGTGGGCTGTCAATCTTCGAAGAGTTGATATGGTTAAGCTCTTACTTGGATATGGTGCCAATACCAACTTAACGCCGGCGGGAAAGCAGACGCTCTTGATTCTGGCCGTTACTGGGAAAAGACTCGACATCGTCAAGCTTCTCGTTGACAACGGGGCAGATATCGAGAAGAAAGAGGTCCCAGGCATTGGCTCCGAGCGCACTCCAAGTATGTGATCTCGCTTCTTTCCAGGTATCGGGGCTAATGATTGTCAGTTCATGTCGCGTTGTATTGGGATCAACCAGAGATTGTGCAGTTCTTCATCGATAGAGGTGCCAACGTGCATGCATCAGACAGCAAGGGGTGGAACACAATCTCGTGTGTTGCACACTGGGGATTTTTGAAGCTCGTCTTAATGCTTCTTGAAGCTGGTACAGATGCCAATTCAATCAGCACAGCCAGAAAGTTCACGCCCTTGCACGTTACCGAAGACAATCCTGACATCGTCCGTGCTTTACTCAAGTACGGTGCTGATGTAAATCAGATGTCCGATAACTCTGAGACAGCATTCGACAGAGCGATTAGGGAGAACAAATCTGCAACTGTGGAAATTATTCTCAACGAAGCCAAGAACAAACCTGATCTGAATTTCGCTTCGACACAGCGGGCTATGCAGGCCGCTGTCACCAGCGGCTACACAAAAGTCGTGGCGATGCTGCTTGAAGCCGGGGCAAACGTGGATAGTAAGGACCAGGATAACACGACTTTACTAGGTCTTGCATTGCCACTCCCAGATGATACTATGGTACGCACAATCCTTGAGTATAGACCCGACACCGAAATCAGAGACAAGGATGAGAGCACGGCCCTCCACTACCTGAAAGATGTAACGCCCATGTCTTCAGTTCGACTCATGATCAACTCTGGAGCCCGAGTCGACGCCATCAGCAAGCTTGGGGACACTACTCTAAGATCGAGTATCTTGTGCCGGAACGAGGATGTCACCAATTATCTACTCACAAAACAAGCCGTTGTCGACACTCTCAACGCAGTCCCTATGGAAAGCACGGCCACGCCGCTTCATGCAGCTTGCTATAGGGGCTCACCGAGAATTGTGGAAATGCTGCTCGATAAGGGCTCAGAAATAAATTTCAGATGTTCGGGGCAATATGGTACTCCGCTGATTGCCGCAACTATTCGCTGGAGAGACAAAGATGAGAAAGACGAGGATCAGAAGGACATAATCACGCTGCTGATTGCCCGGGGCGCAGATCCGACAATTCATGCAGGCATGTTTGGATTTCCAATCATCTCAGCCTGTCTCTCTAGTCCCCCAGAAGTCATTGAGCTGTTCCTTAAAGAGGATACATCAATCGATATTCAAGATCCGATGGGGAGAAAGCCTGTCCATTTCGCTTGCTATAACTCTCTGGACGTATTGGAGTTACTTAAAGTGCCTGACTCAGACTTTGCTGCAAGGGATGTGGTCGGTCGAGTTCCTTTGCACTACGCAGTTCTTTGCGGCAGTGCCGGTATCATTGAAGAAGTTTTGACTCGATCCCAGCGTGTTGGCATCGACCTGGAAGTTGAAGACTACGATGGCTGGACGCCTCTTCTCTGGGTGGCGCGTGCCTCCTCTGCTTGGCTATGGAGCCAAGGCGAGAACTCAGAGGGTCATGAACTGAAACTCATTATTGAAAAAGGGGCAAACCTTGAAAAGACTGTATATGGGCCCCACGGAGACTGGACGGCACTCGAGATTGCCTATTATCACGACAAGAAGGGGTAAGATCTCTGATTTTCAAAGCAATACCGGAAACATGACTAACCTTTGTCCCAGGAGAGTGAGTGGCATCCTAGAGGAGCATATTCCTATTGAGAAGAGACGCAAGGGACCAAACAAAAGAGGCGAGCGAGTAGACAACGCTTTCTGCGACTGTTGTTTACTACAGCTTGTAGGCGTTTACTTCAAGTGTACGATATGCCCAGAGTCACATTTGTGCTTCAAGTGCTATAGAGCGAAGGACAAAATACATCCCCAGCATGCGTTAAAGAAGGCAGGCTATGATTGGGATGAGGATCTTGCCATAGAGGATGAAGGGTCTGAATCGGTTGCCCCCAACCCAGCCCTTGATGGGGGAGACGATGAGAAAGTAGTGGAGGAATTTGACTACGAAGTTTTGAGCGAGGATGACATTGGAAAGTCCAGACACTCTTCAGATGTAGGTGCTGAGGGAGGTGAAGACAAAGAAGGGGAAGCAAAAGACTCTTCCACGAGCTTGGAGAAATCGGTGAGGTAGGATACAAGTAAGTGAAGCACTTGTCGTCAATTTCCCCCTATCATATCTTGTCATAATATTTGATGGCGTCTATTGAGTGAGGCTATTGTATATCTCTATTGTATTCGATTCTACTTTGTATGCAGAACTGAATGCATTGCGTGACTTTTGTAACCGTGAAGACATCCTACCATCAACAATTAGATAGTAGTTGCTGTTCTTGGCTCGGAATCCCACATGGTTTTGTCTTTAAGTTCCCTGAATGCGAATAAAACTTCAGCTTGACTCGCTTTATGATACGAGAAACATTAGAGAAAGTCCTTGGCAATTGCCTGTAGTTAAGACGACCATAGTTGCCTATCTCATATTCCACGTACCCTGTTCTATAACAATGCCATACATTTTATACCTTCCTCTTACTAACCAGCTCAAAAAGACATCACTGATCTGGTAAGGTCAGCCAAGAGCTGGTATGTTTCAGCATTTCCATCATCTACCGGCGATGGACCTTGTTCCACCTACCGGGGACTTTCCCGGCATCTATTCTACGTAAGCCAACGCCTTTAATACCAGAAGCAAATTCCGTTCTGGGGAAGGTTGAGAAGTTAATCTTCTGCAAGGTTCAAGCGACATTCCTCGTTTGTGGCTTCCACATGGGAACAAGGCACGCTAAAACCAATATATTGGGTTGTCTCAACAATGCTCATGCCGAATAGATAACCCTGTTCGGTCCCGCGACCCTGGCATCCTATGGTCTGGAATTGCATACATTGCAACGTTTTCTTTGCCTTGCCTCAAGAATATCAATGCAACGCATTCAACCGTAACGTGGGCTGGAACCGTGCAACGTTTATGTAATAGCTTGGAATGTGATGATGCTCTAAACGTCGAAATCCACTACTGGTAGCCAGCTGACTGATGGCAATTCCTGGTCGTCTGGATTGGAATGAAGTGATGCTGCGATGAATGATATCATTAATTCAATATTGTCAAGGCACCATCAACCATGGCTTCAATGATAGGTCCATTGATGTACTCTATGGGAGGAAATTCTTGCCATGTAGTTACGGTGTAGTCAATACTGGGGGAAGAAAGGAATAACCTCAGCGAATATCCCTTGCTATCAAGCTAGGAGACGTATACGTGCCATCTACTGAATTAATTCTTTCTGTAGACTGAAAATCGTTAGTTTCTGCATATATGAGACAATTTTACCTTCCCTCTATCTCCCTTTGAAACCGTAGGGGAGATATTTGTCTTGCTACCCTGCGGGAGAATGATACAATCCGTTTAAGGCAAGGCCGAAAGGCAATCGTTTACTTTACCCTTGATTATTAAAGTTCCAGTTTGGCCACAGAAATAAGGGTCTTCAGGGTCGTCGATCATCCGGAAGTGCAGTATCCGCAACCTATGAAAGGAACCATCGACGTCAGTCGACCTGAACATCGAAAAGTGGCATTCTGATTTATCATCATCGCGAGAATCGATAATAAGAGATCTCGCATATATATAACCATCACAGGATCGAAATAGCACCTATACTATCATTGCCAAACAGCGCAACAACATCTTCTAGTGTTAACCAATTCATTGAAACACTTTACATCTTATATCACACCCAAAACATGCTCCTTTCTGCACTTCTTCTCGCTGGCCAGCTCCTCACGGGGGCATCCGCAGCACCGGCTGAAAACAGCCGTCTTCTTGATACGGAAGTCTACGTTGGTGATACCAGCGACGATTCTGGCAGCTCCTTGAGCCTCTTCCCCGAGTCGTCTTTCAGCGATGGCTCTAATAACAGTCCTGAAAAAGGCTCCGTTACCCCAGAGAATGACTTCAAGGTCCCTAATGACTACAGAAAGTACCGCGTTCTTGAAGTCGGTATCGATCTGACTAGACTGGGAACAGATCCAGTTTTGTGTGATCCAGAAGGCAACGCAAACGACCCAGATGCATGTGAAATCAGTGCCTCATCTTCATCCAAGGGCTCCAATAAACGCAGCTTCTTCCAACATCTCAACACCAGGGCCTTGTCTTCTGACAAGAAGGAGGCTCTGCGTCTTCACAACGATGCCCGCAGCAAGAAGAAGGTCAAGGCTCTCATATGGGACACCAAGCTTGAGGCTGATGCAAATGCCTGGGCAAAGAAGATCGCCAAGGCAGGCAAGATGCAACACTCGCAAGGAAAGGATCGTGTCAACCAGGGTGAAAATCTGGCCTATGCTTGGGCGAGTGGAGGTTACAAGGACCCGATCACTAATGCAGCCAGGAGCTGGTAAGTCCTGCTCACTTCTATTATGTTCCTACCAGCTAATATTTAATGCTAGGCTCAATGAAGCCAAATATTACAAGGGGGAGGCCATCCCCAAAGGCAACTTCTCTGACTATGGCCACTACAGTATGTTTACCGCCCCGTCACGATGTAAAAATTACTAGCTAACATTCCCAACAGCTCAGTGTGTGTGGAAGGGTACCACAAAGATTGGTATCTCTGCCGCAAAAGACTCAAAGGGCGCCTGGTATACCGTTGCCCGATACCAAGCCCCTGGTAACATTGTTGGCCAAAAGGCGTACTAAGCAGACGCATGCTTTCACTGGGTAGGGGATCGAGGTTGAAGGCAATTTAGCTGTCTAAGGCAATGGTGAAGGACATGAATGGAGAATTCTAGCGAGCGCTGACCTGATACTTTCTTTGATTCGATATGCCATTTTCTCAAGTGGCCATCTATGTATTACTAGCCCACATTCACTTACGTGTTACGACCAAATAAAAACTTGATAATTTCCCGTTTTCCAAGTTTGCCATTGTTCATCGATAATTAATCGTGATCACATCCTAAATCGTTGGTATGTGGCGAGCAACCAATCCTGTTCCGATTTATAGTGCGGAAGTCAACCAAAGATCTACTGGAATGCAGACAGGTATGCGTGGAGTGGCTCGACCGAAAGGCTTCTTTGGTGCCTGCTGTCAGCATAACTTGGGCTGTATCAATATCTGATTACAAACTCAATGATTGGCATTTTTTGCCACGTGCCTGAACCGCAGGAATAATCAGCTGGATTACTTCCATCCTGCATGTAGCCGATTGTCAATCCAAGATACAGTGAACATTCATAACAAAACCTTCACGACATACTTAGCGAGTCCAAACAGCATTAAAGAATTTATTCAGATATTTATAGGAATTTTAGGCGACATAATTGCTCTCCATCCATCCACCGTCTACATAGATCTCTTGCTTTGTCATAAACTTGCTCTCATCTCCAAGTAAGAAAGCAATTGCAGATGCGATCTCTTCAGGCTTTGAGTAACGCTTAATGATAGAAGTAAGGTTATCATCCTCCGTCATTGTCCATGTACCTGCACCGTTGGGGAGGTGAAGAGGCTGACGGATCATATCGGTGTCGATGCATCCACTATTCAAACTGTCAATATGCTGTATCATATTCACGGAGCCTGAATTAACTTACGGGCACAACAGATTAACTCTGATGGGGTTCTTGGGGTACTTGGCTCCTCCTTCATATGCAGCAGTCTGACTCAGACCACGGATGGCGTTCTTTGACGCAGCGTATGCTCCCATGTTTCCAGAAGCGTACTTGACCTGCTGGCTACCACAGTTGACAATACTGCCCCCGGGCTTCATGTGCTTCATTTCGTACTTGATGCTGTTGAAAGTGCCAATGACATTGACGTCGAGCACCTCCTTTAGCTCCTCCAGATCAAGGTCTTCGATGGGATGGATACTCTTATTCATCTTGGCTATGATTATGTCAGCGACGTTTCTGGTATAAATTCGGGCATGGCAATCTTACCAGCCACATTAGCAGCGCCATCCAAGTCACCCCATTTGGCGACTGTTCCCTCAATCCAGGCCTTCACATCATCGGGCTTCGTAACATCGGTAGGGAAATAGATAACCCGATCCTTCACATCCGGAATATCCGCCTCAATTCCTGCAAGGGCTTTCTTCAGATTGTCTTCCGAAGTTGCTGCCATGGACACTTTGGCACCCCGGACAAGGAGATACCGGGAAAGAGCCAAGCCGGTTCCCCGACTGGCACCGGAGACGACAATGACCTTGTCCTGGAAGGGGTATGGGTTTGCCATTTTTGGGTATCAAAAGTAAAACGGATATTAAGAATGTTACCTGTAAGAAGATGGAGAATCGTCTGATGATGCTGAGTGGTAGATTATATAGACGAGTTCAAGCACAGACAGCCTGTGGGAAAGTGCTTCCCCCAAGTTAATCCACTGCGGTGGTTCGATGAGGATCAAGCGGAAATGATCGTAACAGGCATAACCAGTTTGCTGGAACTGTTATGCAACGGCTGGGTATGAAGACATAGACTAGGCTCGCGGTCCTTTATTGGGTCGTGGCATCTTCTGGTCCAGGATGAGGCTGAATCTTCTTGTCTTCTCTTTCCCCGAGAAGTTGTCGTTTCCGTTGGTATGGATAAGATCTGCACACAGCGTGTCATCGCCTGTCACATCTGCAGCGAGGCGGTTTCGACAGGGGCGCTTGCCTTGGTCTTGGGTTCGTTAACCCTACGGGCTTGACTGTAGAGTCGTATTGTGGCGGAGGAAACAAGGGAATAACAGGGGGAAGTCATAACAGTTGACGAGTACTGCAGAACTTGTGGGTTTTGTCAGGCCCTGTAGGAAAAGAGAAACAAATTTCTCCAGTGGTTGGGACCTTTTCGTGGGCTGGGGCTAGAATGAAGAACCCAACAAAGCAAAACTACTCGGCAAGCTCTTATTCCATTACAGTAGCGTCTACAGGAGACCCCCTTTTTGACTTTATTCCCTTCGGTCCGTACCGTTATTATCTGTGCTTTACCATTGATGAACAGCTTGCGAGACCACTTGTGGGGTTTGATATGGAGCTCGACAAGGATTTCATCCTGTTACCACTTCTCTCCACAGGAAATAACGCCCGCGAAAAGCCCGTCTCCGGACAAATGAGATAAAGACGAGAGCATGAATACAATTTCTCTAGTGGAAAGGAAATGTGATATATCGATAATACAGAGGCAGGACCTCAACTGCTGAAATTATCATACAACTAGTGTGACAACTGCTTGAGCATTTGTTCCGAGGTGGCAATAAGTTGTGTCTGCTCCTATTACTGCAGCTTGTAACTAGACTTGTGACAGAAGATTTAGAAAACTGTTGTCATATTCTTTACCAAGAATAACCACAAAGTATTTGTATCCCTGGGACCACCGTCAGCCCTGCCAACGTTGAGTGCAGATCCATTTATAATAACGAGCAAGATGAACAATAGGAAATATCAACAGAGGCGAACTCGATTTCCCAGACCATCAGAAACAGATGGCTCAAAGCGGATGATAATATCCCGTCCGTTTGGCTCGCTGCAAGGAACCACGCGCAGGCAAGAATCCTGGGCGGCATTTCTTCAACACTTGGCGAGAAGGTCCTGAACAAAGTGGACCTTTAGCACTTGGCCATGCTAAAGATGATCTGACTGTCGGCGAAAAAGCAAAAAAGAAAAAAGAAATGGGTTAGGAAACAAACTCGGTTTCGACTTTCTTGAGTGAGCTAATTTCCCCCGAGGACCGTTACACTTTGGAAAGAAGCCAAGAGTTTCCTGCAAGATTTAGGAGCACCTGATAAAGAAAAAGAAATTCTGTCTTTTTCAGAAGCTGCTTGGTGGTTTGAGATAACAATATTCTTGGTTTGAGGAGACAATATCACATCTCATTCCGTAACCTTTCTACAGCTGCTACAATATCACATTTCACAGAAGCGAAGCCAGGACGGCAGAGATTAAAGTAATATCACTTTATTCCACCGCTTTCAGTTCTGTCTTCGTCCTTGTTGCCCCTCAAGATGCAAGCGAGACAGAGATCCTTGGTTCTGGGGCGAGTGGAGTCGAGAGAAGAGAAGACAGGTTCTGACATGTTTCCTCACAACCACGAATAGAGCATGAGTCTGCAGATCTTTCTAAATACCAGCAAATAATTAAATGCATTCCTCCCCTTGTATCATGGGTGTATCTGCTGTTGGTTCAAGATCGAGTTGTAGCCGCCCTACAACTTCTCCATCTACACTCCGTGGTAACCCACAACATCGAGTTCATCTGGCTCAGCTTGAGTAGCATCATGGAAATTGACCCGTACATGATGGAACCGCCCAAGGGGCAGGATAGATGGGATGCGGGCAACAAAGCAACAGCGCAGATCATCCTTGGGGCTTGCCTTTTCACGCTTGGAACTATTATCTATGCGTTGCGAATCTTTACAAGAGTACGGCTTTTGAAGAATCCGCTTCGTCTAGATGACTGTAAGTTTTATACTCTTCTTTGTAGTGAACGTATTCTGGCTTACAGGATACTTAGATCTCACTGGCGCTTCTTTGATAGCATGCTGGTTTTTCTATGCTTGTACAATGGGCAGTAAGTGATCTAGCCTTTTTCTCTCATAGCATACTAACAACAATAGTGGTTGCACAGGGTGGATGTGCCATAAACTTCTGGCAAGTCAGACAGTCACAATATGAGGCATTGCTTAAGGTACGCTATTCATCCTTCTATACCAAACTTCAGCTTCTAACTTTCTCCAGTGGACGATCCCAGTAAACATCTTCTACATGCTCTCCTCCGACCTTGCCAAAATCTCGCTTCTCTTCTTCTATCTCCGCTTATCTCCCGAACGAGGCTTCCGCATGGTCATCTACACATTGGTAGGACTATTCGCTCTATACGCTGTCATCTACGCCATGATCAGTTTGTTTGGCTGCCAACCAATAAAGGCTTCTTGGGATCTTGTCGCTCAAGCAACAGGGAAATGCGTTGACAAGTTCGGCTTCTTCTTAGCGGCGTCGGTCGCCAACGTTGTCATGGATTTGATCATTTTGCTTCTTCCACTGCGGATTGTTATCCCCCTTCAGATTCCGCGACGCCAAAAGATGTCACTGTTGTTCCTCTTCACCACCGGCGGCTTGTGAGTGATACCTCTACCAAATTATCTTGCATCCAACACTAACTTCTTCAGTGTCATCATAGTCGCCATATACAATAGCATCCTTACTGTCAAGCTGTTCAGTAGTCCCAACTATACGTGGGGTCTATCATACGAGCTGTGCTGGATGTACGCCGAACTGACTGGTTGCGTCATCTGTGCATCCGCCAGCTCCCTCAAGCCCTTTTTTAAGCAATGCTTACCAGGTATCTTCAGCAGTCACGGCGTCAGTTATGGAGGTCCATCACAGGGTGCCATGGGCGGATCTCATCCCATCAAGAGTCGGAGGCAGCTTAGTCGCAAGCAAGCAGATGCAATCGAGCTACAGTCTGGAGATGACTCTGAGTCTGGGAGAAAAGTTCGTGACGACGATGAAGCGACGCTTTGGCCAAAGCCTCAACCAAGCTTTGATCATAATGCTGCTCATACAGTCTTGGTTTCTGCACCGAGGGACTCTATCGCTGCTGGTGGAAATCGGAGTAACTCGAAACATGGAAAAGCGAATGGAATCGAGATTGTCTCAACTACAGAGGTTTTGTATAGTCCTAGGTAGTAGATAGTATCCACTCAACGTGGAACTGTTCTGTACAAATGTAAGAAATACGAAGCTCGTTCGTTTGATACACAAGAAAGTCCAATACAGGCTCAACCTACTACTTTACGTTGTGACGACCCGACCTCAACTTCTAAGATGGATAACTAAAAAGCCTGTTGGTGCATACGGTGCGCAACACGCAGGCTCGTGGGCCATCCGTTGAAGGAGCCTTTTCTTCGCTATGAAGTCTCTAAACGTGTTTATCGCACAAATCCATAGATTGTCAGCTGCGTTTCATATAGGCCAGGTAACGAGTTAGACTGGCACTTCAACGGATACGTTAGTCTGTGTGATGGCTCGAGTGGCTTTGCGTAGTCGCAAATCTTGAGCCGTTGCCTGGTTAGGGAAAGGCCTTACTTTACTTCTAAGCGATAACCTCGTATTCAAAGCAGAAATGTTTCACCGACGGTTGGGCGTTCGTCGTGGCAGCTGAAACCATGCCTAGCACCAGCGTTACTTCCTGGAAAGAGAAGCGCCTCGCTTGCTGTTGATTATTGAGGCTTCAACTATTGATCAAAGTGGGAATTGGGAAAACACTTAGATAGAGACTAGCCAGTCAAATTGCATACCGAGAAAGGGAAGAAATTCACAAGGCGTACCCGACTTTGAGGGGCCGTCCGCATGTGGACCTGTATTTCAGCTCAGGTGATGAGAAATCGCAACTATTTGGAACAGCATCAGACAGGCGTATTCCTCAACTGCCTCAAGTGGCGCTGCCAAACGACGCTGAACAGCCAGCCACCACGACAGGCACTGCTGAACCAGTATGTTGGACTTATAAAAAGGGCCAAGCCCATCTTGATTACTGTTCCTCGCACACAGTCTCATCTCATCACTCATAAATTGCCTTGATTCAAAATGTTGCTCTCTACAATCTGCAGCTATTCTTGCCTACTCCTTGGCTCCCACTTCGTCGTTGGGGCAATCTCGCTTCCTACCGATCAGGAAATCGATTCAGTGAGTGACACCAGCCGTGCAGACTGAAAGCTTTCACTGACAATACCGAACAGTTCAGCTCTGTTGAGCACTCCTTAGTCCCAAGGGCCTTGACCACCGAACAGCAGACTGCTTTTGACTTGCACAATGCAGCGCGTGCCAAGAAGCAGGTCCAGCCACTGATATGGGACACTCAACTTGAGGCTCGTGCCTTGGCTGATGCAACAGCATGGGCTAATGCCAATGCCAATTCCCCACCTGGCAAATGGTCAAACCCGCATCCGTCAATTCTTGTAGCGAAGGGTGTAGGCTTGAACTATTTTGTGCAGATGGGCTTGTATGTTTGACTTCCCCTTTAGCAAGATGCCTGCTCATGCATAAACAGACACAGCGTAGTAACAACCAAGAGTGCCATCATTGAGGCTGCTAAGTTCTGGTAAGTACTATCTACAGTACAGGAATTGTGACTGATAGTTCGGTACATAGGATTTCAAGGGAGGTTGATTTGACCACACGAAAAACGTACAACAATGAGCCGTTTGGTTCCACGGTACAAATGGTGCATGGTCCTTACAGTAAGTCAACTGCATCCACTCAGCTTTTCATTATTTTGTTAACCTTGAGCTAGTGTAAGTCGTATGGAAGAAAACCACGCATGTTGGTATAGCGGTTGCACGAGACACGAGGGGTTTCTGGTATGTTTTTGCTCGATACTCGCCTCCCGGGAATGTTGTCGGTCAGCGAGCCTACTAGATAGCAGGTACAGAGGTTGTTGGACTCGCAGAATATGTGTACTGGGTTTTGAAACATTGCGTTAATGCTGGCTTAACAATGAGATTCTGACTACGTAAAGAGTTTCTATTAATCCAGTAAAGCTACCTATCGAGTTACACATACTAAACTATTGATCACCCTCATGCGTTGAAATTTGCCTGCAAATCTTGGAGGTATTATGACACTGTGACTAATTATATATTATAAAGAATTGGCAGTCTCCAACCTCCTTGAGTATACATATCATTTTGTCTTGACTCAGTGCAAGCCAATATTTGCCTCCGTTGAGTACATCTTTAGGACGTGGTCCGGAGTCCAATCTGGAACATCTGTCCCCAGGTTATCAGGATCCGCTTTAAGCCTGGTATGTAATGCCTCGTCACTAGCCTCTAGGAACATACGGACTGAATTGTTATTATATTCCAAACGGAAATATCCTTCTGACGTGGGGCAGAGTTTGTACCGGCTCGCATTAGCCGAACATCCCATTGTCAAGCCGTCTCCTTCCGCAAGTGACCCATTCAACGACGAATTCGCAGAATTGGGCCTATCGGCCGTAATGGAGAACCAGTGATCATTACTCAAGTTGGAATCGTTGAGCTCCGGGTCGGGGCTGGGTGACGAGCCACTGTAACGGCTAAGGTACCACCGGTATCCTCCATTATTTTCGTTGTTCCGAAGTAGCCAACAGATTGTGTTGAGAATGAATGGGGGTTGCTCGTGACTCAAAGCCTTTCCATCCTGAGTGCAGAATGTTATTGGCGCCTTTTTGGTGCCGTTCTTGCACATATACTCAGCTTAGAGTCGCACATTGGGTTGAATAATGGTTTCAAACGCTTCTTGCTGGGCCTGGATCATATCATTGACCTTCTGAGTCGTCTGTGCATATTCATATTGACCAAATGAAGCCGTGCTGTCTTGTCTAGCTAGATCGAAAAGTAGCAGAGCCTTGGAGTCGACAAGATAGTATTCGATCAATGCCGCTTTGAGAGAGCAGAACTGGGCCAAGAAATCCTTTTCATCTTGGATATGAGCTTCATGGAGGAGTTGCAGAAGGCTTTGCTCACCGTGGCCTGTCAATGCTAGGTTGATATGCACCAGGGCTGGGTAGAGGCCTTTGATGACCTGCTTGCCAATATCAATGCATCGACTGGCGCATGCGGTATAGTTGGCAGGATTGGAAGCATGAGTTTTTGCAGCTTCAGCCAAGGCAGCAATAGCGATCGTGTATTGGCCGTACAGGGCATAGATATTATCGACTTAGTCCTGGATTTGGTCGACTTTAGTCTTGATACGAAGACCGCGGATCTGGTCAGTAACGCCCTTGATACAGGCTCAGACCTCGTCGAGTTCCGCGAGCGCCTCCTGCAAATTCCGTTTGATCGTTCCTTTGGGATCAGTTGCTCCTATGACGACGTTTGATATAACCTGATAAAGCTTTGTATCAATCCAGCTGACACCAGCAAGCGCCAACTGCTTGCCAACGTCCCGTAATGGAACCCTCATGGCGCCAAGCAGCACATCACCCGCGACTTGAGCCATGGTTTGAAGCGAGAGAGAAGTAGTGTCGTTTTATAAATACTTAGGTTGTATGATGATAGGTATCATACCGTTATCGCTTGATTCTCGGCTTTCGGCCAAATACCGTGTTATATAGTTTGTTTGGATCATGTGGCATAAACGTCTCAGTCATATTAACGACTTAGCAATCCAGGTCCTAAATGAAATTCTCGTCTGCTAGCTAGGCCTTGTCAACGAGCCGCTTCAAGAACAAAATATAATTCCACTTGGAATAGTGGAACTACAGGTTTGACAATTATCTAGGGAGCCAAGGCAAATAGCGTTAGACTTTCAGCCATAACAAACAAGTAGGCTAATTATAATCAAGCAGGCAGGGCAGGTTCTGCACGGCCCAAACGCCCCTCTGCCTGATTATTATCCGCCTTTGTTTTGTTTTGTCCTCTTTCATCTTTACTCGCCGGCCACGATACTGACGACAGAGCTTTGGAGCAAGTGAAGAGTGGATTGGCCCTGTCTCAGGATTACAGATGTCAAGTTGGCTGTGGTCATGTTGTCAATTCTAGAATATGCCATGAGGTGTGACTTTGCTTTCTGGTGACTATGGCTCATTTCAGTGTGTCGCATGTGTGGTTCTAGCATTAGTGTGGATTTACTTCCGCCGAGCGACAGAAGCGTAGCTGTCTTTCTCAAGCCCTTTTGTTGCATATATCTGGATTCAATCTCTATCAAATTTTTCATGACGCAAAAGCAGTGAATAATGCTATATTGAGCTAAACTGGAAACGCTAAGGACTTAGCATGATGGTTGTGAAGACTATAGAAGCTATCGAGTAAAGAGAAACGCAACTCAAAGCTTTGAAGCTACCACTCCCGAAACTACTTGATAAAGCTCTTGGAACCTGCGGTGAGCGTCTGGGACGCAATCATGAAGATAAATCATGTCTTGCACCTCGGGGCTCGCCCACTTGTCCGGAATAGGAGCCCCAAATTTCTTCGCCTCCGCAAACTGTCGGTCACGTTCCTCTCTGGCTTCGCCCGCGCCCATATGCAGGGCTCGAGCAGATTGGGCCGCCAAATCTACCAAAGTTGTGGTTCGGGGCTTTCGAAGTAGCTCATACACCTTCAGTGTTTTCGCGATGACTTCACGGTCTTTTCCATCGCCTGGCATCATACTCAGGACTTCAGCCAGCGTTGCGGCATCTTCAATAGCCATTGCAGCACCCTGTGAGAGGTGAGGAAGTGTCGGATGGCATGCATCACCCAGAAGAGCTACCGCACCACGGGTCCACGTGCCTAGAGGCTTGTGGGAGCGTAGGCGCCACTCCACGACCTCGCCTTCAGGTACAAGGTCGAGAAGTTGCTGGACATTGGGCTCAAAGTCAGCATAGACCCTCTTCATGGCCGTCTTATCGCCCATATTGGTCCATGTTGCGTTCGTGGGGCCCGCAAAGTTGACATCGGGCTGGGCCGTTGCAATATTGAAGATTGTGTGGTTGTGGATTGGATATGCTATCATGTGTCTCTTTTCACCGATCCAGCGTCGGACCGTATTGCTGTCCATCATCTTCATCAACTCAGGGTAGGGCTCTAACTGCTCACGGTTCAGAAGGATTCTGTAAGCTGCTGTTCCAGTATCTTCAACTTCAGCTGACAAGTTGAGAGAGGCGAGCATTGAGTCTCTGATAGTGGACTTGATGCCATCAGCGCCGATGAGAATGTCGGTCTCAATAGTTTGCGTCTTCCCATCTTGGCTCTTGATGACGAACTTGACTTGGTCAGGCCCCCAGTTTTGCACTGACTGTAGGGTCTGTCCGAAATGGAACTTGATGTTGGGTTGCGCTTTGGCTCCGTTGTAGATCCCCTCGGCAAGCGAAGCACGGTGCCCTACAAAGTGGGAGTAGCCGTATCTTCCGCGAATATCTGTCATGGGAAGTTGCACCAGAAGCTTGTTTGTAGTCCCTTCATAAATGCGGAGCTCATCGAGTTTGGTAGCCTCCTTCTTCATGTCAGAGTTGTCCCAGACGCCAAGTCGATCGAGTTGGCGGATCATGTTGGGGGCCAACTGAATGCCTGCGCCCACAAAACCGAGAGCTGGTGCGTCCTCGTACACATGGACCTCTTTGAAGCCTTTCTTGGCAAAGGCTAAGGCAGCGGCTAAGCCCCCCATGCCTAAAGTGGGTGTTAATAACCATTGAGTTTAATATAGATGATGTAGCTCGAAACTTACCTGCTCCAATGATGGTCACTCGAAGGTTCTGATAATCACCCATTTTGGTCTGCTCCAGAATGATGTTCGGTGAAATGGTAAGATGCGTTGCAGGCAATTGGAATAAAATCTCTGATTTGAATGATGTTTATATCTGGTCTTGAGCTGCTTTTTGAGCTATTGTCAATCATCATAAACCTCAAAGTCTACCCCGTGCGGCTGAATGGGACTAACCTGCAACGTGATAGCATGCGCAAATGTAATTAAAAAATATCCCACTCTCGCAAGGTTTCCGAACCGAAAACCTCGGGTTTCACAGGCTTTATCCCACCCAGAAGCCCCGCGTTAGCTGCCGGTATCGTTGCTCGGGCTGGAGGTACTGTCTGAGAAGCGGCAAAGCCCAAATGAGGTAGGACTGAAAAGGTAGAGAAAGACTGGAAGTGTCAGAGTTTTGGTGTAGGATACTGGAGAAGCCCCACAAACAAGCGGCCCGCCCCCGCATTTCATCGTTGCTTTAGATTGACTTAATTTCCCCCACATAACGCAACGCTCGTGAACCCCACAGGCTTGGCATCGGCAGTCTCGGCGTACCATCTGCCGGTGGTACCTTAGCAGCTTGGTTACTTTATCTGGCAAACGTCAAATTGATTATAAGTCGGGTCTTGAGCATGGCAGGCGACCGACCATCTTGGAAAGCACCACGGCTTTCATCAAAGACTCTAATCAAGAACCAAGCATTTCTATTCATACTTAGTTAGTTTACCTTCTCGATGTCTAAGTCAACACCCCAAGAGAACCTACCAGCCGTCCAACTCGAGGAAGATCCTCACCGCGCTGCCATCGAGGACAATCCTGCCACTCAACCCAAAGTGGGTGCGCGAGTATGGCTCTCCATCTTTGTGAGTAGACCCGTTCAACAATCTCAGCGACACGGACCTGACCATGATAAAAGTCCATGTCCCTAGCGTTTGGCCCGGCTGTTGGTCTTCCCTTTGTCTGTATCGCTGGTATCGTCGTACAGATTACTCAGGAGCTTGGTGATCAATCCAAGCTACCTTGGGTTGTGGGCGCTTGGTCGCTCGCTACAGCATGTTCCTTCTCTCTTGGCGGCCCATTCAGTGACGTTTTCGGTCGTCGAAATATCGTTCTCGCTGGCGAAATCATTGTTCTTATTGGCAACATTGTCGGAGGCACTGCTCAGACCACTCCAGCCTTAATTGCAGCCGAGACTCTCGCCGGTTTCGGAGCTGGTTTTGTATTTGTCTCCTATGCTGGTGTTCCCGAGATGCTTCCAAACAAATGGCGATCTCTTGGTTTGGGAATCCTCGAGGGGGGCATATCCTATCCCTGGTAAGTGTTAACAAGCCCTAATTTCCCATAAACTACTAACCTTGTACCGCACAGGGGTGTGATATCTGTTCTTCTCGCTAATGCCATGTACGAGTACGCATCGTGGAGATGGCTGTTCTACATGGGTATCATCGTAGAAGCGATTGCCTTCGTTGGCACTGCCCTCTTCTACTGGCCTACCACACACCCCCGGGGAGATTTCGAAAAGTCGCGTCTGCGGCAGTTCCAGGAGATAGACTGGATCGGCCTCGGCCTCTTCACCTCTGGTCTGGCTACATTCTTGATTGGTATTACATGGGGCGGCACTCCTGAATATCCCTGGGACAGCGCTGGAACAATTACACCTATTGTGATTGGCTTCACTGTGCTGGTTGCCGCATTTTACTACGATTTCTACTGGGCCAAAGCTCCCATGTTCCCTCTTAGGCTCTTCGCTATTGTTCGAGGCTTCCTCCTTCTCCTTGTGGTCTTGTTCATTGCAGGAATGAACTATCATGCCCTGGCTGCTCTGCTTCCTCAGGGTTCGCTTTTCATGTTCACGACGGACGGCATCGAGATTGGCGTTCTATCGCTCCCAAACACCCTCATGCAAGGTGTCACCGGGTGCTTAGTCCCTCTTGTGTCTCACAAAATTGGTTACATCAAGTGGCAGTTTGTGGTCGCCACAGTACTCCAAGCAATCTTTATCGCCGCCAGCGCTGCAACCGTCAACCCGAACCACAAGCTCGCCTGGGCATTTGTACCAGCCTTTGGCGTGCCTATGTTTGTCATGATTACAGTCCTGGGATACGCCATCGCCAGTCTCCATGTACCCCATTCTCACTTGGGCGTGGCTATGGGCCTTGTCGGAACTTTCCGATCGGCTGGTGGTGCGGTTGGAAATGCTGTCTTCAACACCATCTTCCAGGATAAGTTCCGATCTTATTCCGGAGAGGATATTGCCCGTGCAGCCCTCAGCAATGGGCTGAGTGCCGAGGATTTGGGGGCCATTATCCCTGGAACTATCCAGCATAACCTTGGCGTCCCTGGGGCGCTTGCTGGCATTCCAGGAATGACCCCAGCCATTGAGGAGACACTTCGTGAAGCGGTCCGGCATTCTTATGGTCGCGCGTTCCAGTTTGTGTTTTACATTACCATCCCATTCAGCGTTATCTCTGTGATATGCGCCTTTTTCGTCGAGGACCCAACTGCTTTCATGACCAACCATGTTCAGTCAGCCATGGTCGGCAGAGATAAGGCTCCCGTAGTGGAAGGGGCCACACTAACGGGAGACGAGAGAAGCTTTGCAAATTTGGATGAGAAGAGTGATGGCAACACAACATAGGGAGCAAACACGCCGTAGGGATTTCGTGCGGGAGAGGAAACCAGGGCATCAATTCGTACATTGTATTACTTTCAGCCGTATTGTCTTGAATGTAGTTTGTTTGCAGAAACACATATGAGTCTTACAGCAAGATACCGAATTTTTGTGAATAAAGTTGTAATACATTATTTACTTGTTGTAGCAAGAAGGACATATACCACAAATATGTAGAATGGAGATTACGCAGCTCCAACATAAAAACGTGACATGTTATAGCAAGCTAAATGCGCCCATCTCAATTATCATTATTTTTAACAATTTATTGCATTACTGAATTAAACTCTTTTGCTCTCCTGTCATGATATCAACTTCGCACCATCAGTTCTGGCGTTTAGCGCACATCTCAAGTATCTCCCTAACTTCAGACTCCTTTGTAATTGGATATGCGTTTGTTCGTATCCATATGTCCTCCAGACTATTCCGTGCCAGAGCTTCAAATTTATCTGATCCAATTCCCACTTCCTCCAATGATTGGGACATCCCCAGGGCCGATATAAATGCTTTTAAAATATCGCCTAGGTCTACCACATTATGATCAAGACCGTTGGTAAGTAACAGCTGTCGAACGTCGTCCTGCTGCAACAAAAAGTCCCGTACCAGAGCTTGTCGCTCAACATTTGCGTTTTTCTTCAAGTTGAACTTGCAAACAGCAGGCAGCAGAATACAGCTTGTCTCGCCATGCCCAACTCCGAGCGGTCCAAGCTGGTGCCCGATAGCATGACTAGCTCCAAGTGGAACACCGCTAGATACAGCACTCATAGCGCAGACGACACCTTGGTGGCATAAGTGCCGTGCTTGGAGAGAAGTACGGTCTGCTTTGCTTGCCAGCAGGCCACTGATCAGCTTAAGAAGCCCCTTTTTCGACCAGTCATCGCTCTTCTCATTAGATAGGAGCGAGCAGAGGGTTTCGACGCAATGATCAACAGCCCGAACACCAGTGCTGAGCCATACCCATTCAGGCGTGGTAAGGCAGAGTTCTGGGTCTTGGATAACAAGTTCAGGGTCGACGCGCTCGCAGTGGAAAGTCCTCTTCATATGACCATGGGACTCTGTCGCTCCAGCAATGGCTTGAAACTCACCCCCTGAGAGTGAAGTTGGGATATGGATAAGAGGAATAGTAGGTCTGGATATCTTGTTTCGTAGAGCAGGGTTGCTCTGTGCTGTCCCCCACAGAGTATTTATCTCCTCCTCAGTGGTGACCGAGTTGGCCAAAGCAAACCGTACCAGCTTAGCAGCATCGGTAAGACTCCCAGCACCCAATGTTATCAAGCAGTCAACATCGCGGCTGGCAGCGTCGCTGACCACTTCGAGGACTTGAGTGATTGGCGTGTGCGGGCTGATACCGATTCTCACTCCTACCACACGACTACCTAGAGCCAGGAGAAGACGCTCAAGTGCGTCCGTGGACTGCGACAGTGACTTGGAACAAATCACGTATACCCTGGAGCTGGAGAAAGTATCTCGGCAGTGGAATAGGCAGGCCTCAGGGAACTGCAGACCATATGAGACTTTAGGCGTGAGTCGATCCTCATAAGCTGAATAACAGACTTCGGTACCAAATTTGAAAGTCATTGTTGCTTGTTTTCGATAATAGATTGCTCTTGATTGTAGGTAACGTATAATCTCAAAAATTATGTTATCTTCAGACTCCAGGTGATAAGTGAGTCAGCCGCCAGGGCATGGCTGATGGCGGCTTTAGCTGGGGCTTAGTTATGCTCTCCCCACATGGAACTCTGCTCCACGTAAATTGAACTTGGAGGGCCATGTGGGCCAGTTTCGCACGCCGAGGCATGATGATTGCATGTCAATCCATCAATGGAAGGGATCATCAGTTGAAGGTTTTCTTTTGAATCTTTTTTTTTTTTTTTTTCAGGTAGCTGCTGCTACTGCCTTGATTTAGAGTTCAGTTTGAATGAGAGAAAAGAAAAACAATGGCAACAATGATGAACCGTCTGAAGGCATTGACGGCCAAGACACCCAACGATGTTGTGATTCTGTCAGCTGTTCGAAGTCCCATTACACGAGCATTTAAAGGTGGCTTCAAAGACGCATGGCCAGAGGATATTCTTGCGCCAGTATGACTAAACAGACTGGACTCTGTGCTTGAGCTGACATGCTTCCTAGGTCATGGCCGTAGCGGCACGACGGGCCAAGATCCAACCCAGCGACGTCCAGGATGTCCTAATAGGCAATGTCCTTGCCGAGCTTGGCTTTGCCAAAACAGGTCGAATGGCGCTCTTACATGCTGGATTCCCGACATCTACGACATTCCATACTGTGAACCGCCAATGTTCAAGCAGTCTCCAAGCCGTCACACACATGTCGAATGCTATCTGGGCGGGCCAGCTGGATGTGGCTTTGGCTGGAGGCGTGGAAAGCATGTCCAAAAACTATCAGACGAGAGGAATACCTCAAGATGTTGGTCCAAGTCTCCGAAACACGACAATCAAATCGGCTGCAGACTGTCTTATGCCCATGGGAATCACGTCAGAAAATGTAGCCACTCGGTACAAGGTGAGCCGCAAAACGCAGGATGAATTTGCGCTCCATAGCCATACTCGAGCCAACCATGCCCGCGCTACTGGTAGATTTGCGTCTGAGATTGTACCTGTTGAGTACGCAGTATTCAGCGACAAAGGTGAGAACCTGTTGCAGGTTCAAGTCGATTCCGACGACACTATCCGACCAAATGTGACATTGGAAAAGCTATCCCAACTCAAGCCGGCCTTTATAGAGGAAGGTGGTAGCACTGCAGGAAACTCGTGAGTAGAATTGCAATGAGCGTTCAAACTATGTATTCCTACTTACTTGTCTCATCATGCAGGTCTCAGATATCCGACGGTGCTTCAGCCACTATCCTGGCCCGGCGGTCGTGGGCTACTAGCCGTGGCTTGAAGCCAATCGCACGATTCCTGGGCACTCAGGTCGCCGGATGCGAGCCAGATGAGATGGGCATGGGTCCGATTTATTCCATACCTAGGCTCTATGACCACCTAGGAATAGAGCAGAAGGATGTGGACATCTTTGAACTGAACGAGGCTTTCGCCAGCCAGACTCTGGCTTGTATCCACACACTTGGTCTAGATATCGACAAGGTCAATCCCAACGGCGGGGCCATTGCTCTTGGACACCCCACCGGCGCAACAGGGACAAGACAGCTTTCCACGCTTATTGCGGAGCTTCAAAGACAGGGAAAAGAAACGGGCGTGATCAGCATGTGTGCCAGGTAAGCCTAGTGGCCTTTTATGCTCCAATCTTTCGCAAGCAACATATGATTCGTCATATACTAACATTTTCTCTAGTACTGGGATAGGTGTAGCCTCCGCGATCATTCTAGAATAGGCGACTTAAATTAGTTAATGCTGTGCTCTGGGACTGGCAATAGGTATGAACTGAAGGTGGTGAGGCAGGAAAGGGTAGGGAAACGAGTCAAGGGGCCCTGTCAGCTTCCGCGAGTAGACCTAGACATGTAGGAATCATTCTATAATGAACATTGCAGAGTGCCCGACCTCGCTTACAAACGACGTAAGAGGATGCTTCAATTGCGTACAGATTTCACCACTGCATTTACCTTCCAGTGCTGTCCACTCTGGCTGATGTTATTGTGTAATTGTATTTTATGTTTTGTTGTGTTGCCATAATAGTCTAAAGCAGGAACAGTATCAAAAAGTCTACTCTAGAATCTAAACGGTACTTGATCCTCCACCGATCACGTTATTCTCCCTCAGTCGCTTGATTTCGTTCTTCCCTAGCCTTAAGACGTCCCTCAATACCTCATCCGTGTGTTCTCCTAGTAGTGGCGGCGGCGTCCGGATTTCAGGTTGTGTTCTGGAGTACTTGACAGGACTGTTGAGAACCTTTAACTTGCCGTAGGCAGGATGTTCTACTTCCTTGATCATATCTCGAGCCACGACTATAAGAAAAGGAAGAAAGTGTCAGCTTCTCGTAGGAGTTACATGCAGTTAATCAAGCCATATGGTTGCATCAAGGGAACAACTTACCATGCGAATGCTCTAGAGTATCCTTGATATCGTTGATCTTGGCATATGCGAGACCAGTATCTTCAAATATGTCCAGCCACTCTTGCGATGTTCTAGAACTAGTAATGTCCTCTATCATCTTTTCGAGGACCACCCGGTTTGCTACACGAGCCGAGTTGGATGAGAAGCGCTCGTCACTCGCCCAATGAGATTTACCCAGGCATTTGCACAAGACACCAAAGAGCCGGTCGTTGGCACCGCCGATGAGGATGTCTCCATCCTTGGTTCGGAACGCACGATAGGGTACAACGGAAGCTAATTTAATGGGTTAATTCGTTTCTTGTCTCACAGAGTGGGGAGAAGTTTGGGACACTTACGATGCGAGGTTCCATATCGGCCTCCGTCCTTCTGACCTGTGACCAAGACTGATTGAGCCATATTGGCCAATGTAGCAACCTGGCAATCACTCAGGCATACATCTAAAGACTGCCCTTTACCAGATTGACCTCTTTCGATTATGGCGGCTAGGATGCTGTTCACTGCGTACAGTCCAGTGGTCAAGTCTGTTACTGCAACGCCTACCTTGACTGGGGGACCGTCTCGTGGACCTGTGATATGCATCAAACCCATCTCAGCTTCGACCATAACATCGAACCCAGCGCGGCTACTATAAGGCCCCGTTTGGCCATATCCAGTAATGCTCGCATAGATGAGCTTAGGGTTGGCTTTGGCCAAGGTGTTGTAATCCAGGCCATATTTCTTTAGAGTTCCGGGTAGATAGTTTTCAACAATGACATCGACATCGGCGGCGAGCGTCTGGATTAACCGGGCACCGTCTTTTTCCTTGAATGAGACCGCTACGGATTTCTTGTTTCGGTTTACCTGTCGAGTTTGTCAGTTAGCATGCTGACGCAGTTTATTCTGCAAAAATTACTTACCGACAGGTAATATGCACTCTCGCCCTCGCCAGCTCGCTTGTCCTTGTAAGGCGCAAATGGGGGCCCCCAGGCTCGCGTATCGTCGCCTCGTGTCGGGTGCTCGATCTTGATAACTTCTGCTCTGTTTGTAGGTTAGGAAAGAGTTCAACTCGAGTCACCGGCCTGCACTCACCCTAGGTCGCCGAGGATTTGGGCACAGTAGGGCTTTTCGGGTTGTCAGTACAGCTCCAATTCTATACGCGACAAGAGGATATCAAAGTACATACTCCAGCCAGCACTCGCGATATGTCCAATACTCTCACTCCCGTCAGAGGCAGCCTCGGGGCAGTGGTTGTGGCATTGCTTCTCCGGCCCCAAGTCGGGCTCAAGAGCGGTGTTAGAAGTTTCCGTCGGATAGGCAGCATTTTCGAAAAATAGATTTGCAAAGTTAATTGAAACCTGTATTCAAAACGAGGGCCAAGCAAAGATACGACCGGGATGAAAAGCAGTCAAACTGTCATTTGATACTTCATGTGGGACGATTTCAATAACTGTGTCAGTCCCACACGGCTCATGTGGGGGATTGAGGTCGGCCGGGGTTGGTCATGACGATGTATTCCTTAGGATCAAAATAGGCTTTTCGCAAGATGAAATGACTTTCAAGGCCAAAAGCAAAAGGATTCCGTATGTGGGGTTGTAATGAAAGGTTAGCATTGCTACCAAGCTCTCTTTGATCGAAGCCCAAACAATTTCCAAACGACAGTGTCACTTTTACTTGGCCGCGACAAATATGAACTCAGCTCTACGTGTACGAAACCTTACCCGTTTGTCTGCTTCTATGCGACGCGGATTCGCCAGCTCTGCTGTGCTGCGAAGGATCAATAAGATTTACTCTTCAGAAAATGATGCCATCCAGAGATTGAAGAGCGGGTCAACAGTTCTAGTTGGAGGCTTTGGGTTCTCTGGAGTGCCTGAAACCCTCATTGATGCTGTAGCTGCTCGTGAGGATCTCAAAGATCTCACTGTTGTCTCAAACAATGCTGGAATGCCCGGTGTTGGACTCGGTACGTAGAGCCTGACAGACAACCCGCCGCTGTATGACCTGTGCGTTAACCCCTGCAGGCCGGTTGCTCGAAACTCGTCAGATCAGCAAGATGATAGCATCATACATCGGAGAGAACAAAGTGTTCGAGAAGATGTACTTGTCTGGTGAGCTCAGTCTGGAGTTAATTCCGCAAGGAACAATGGCGGAGAGATGCGCTGCTGGAGCGGCTGGTATACCAGCCTTCTACACACCAGCCGCCTATGGCACTGTTGGTACGTTAGCCCTATACCCAGCAGTAGACTTGAAACTATAGAAAAGCGACTAATACCGACGTTGATGCAGTGCAAACCGGTCAATTGCCTGTTCGTTACAACCGAGACGGTTCTGTTGCCCTTATGTCGCAGCCACGAGAGACGCGCGAGTTCCACGGCAAGAAATACATCTTGGAAGAGTCGATATTCGCCGACGCTGCCCTGGTCAAGGTCCACAAAGCAGATAGACTTGGCAATTGCACATTTCGCAAGGCTCAGAACAACTTTAACGAGGCTATGGCCAAGAATGCCAGAGTAACTATTGTTGAGGCCGATGAGATTGTTGAAGTCGGTCAGCTGGATCCAGAGAACGTTCATGTTCAGGGCGTCTATGTTGACATGATTGTACAAAGTACAAAGCCGAAGAAAATCGAGAAACTGACCTTTGCTCAAGATACACAGAGCCCGAGCAAAGGTATAGTTCCATAAATACCTCCTCGTCTAACTACCCACTTGCTGACTTAAAATATAGAAACAGGTACAGTTGCCAGTGTAAGGCGAGAGCGGATCATTAAACGAGCCTCGAAAGAGCTAAAGGATGGCATGTACGTCAATCTCGGTATTGGGATGCCACTCGCAACGCCAAGTATGCTCCCAGAAGGATTGGAGGTTATCCTGCAGTCGGAAAACGGTATACTCGGTATGGGACGATATCCCTTCCCAGGTGAGGAAGACCCAGATCTCATCAATCCCGGTAAAGAAACCGTCACACTGAATTCTGGTGCTTCCACTTTTGGAAGCCACGAGAGCTTCGGTATGATCAGGGCTGGGAAGATCAACTTGACGATGCTCGGCGCACTACAAGTCAGCCAGTATGGAGGTAAGTTGTGGCCTTGCAATATTCTATGCTGTGGCTGACCTGGCAAGACTTGGCCAATTTTATGCTCCCCGGCAAGGTTAAAGGTATTGGCGGTGCCATGGATCTAGTCGCCAGTCCGGAGAAGACAAAGGTCATCATAACCATGGTACGTTGAGTAAACAGACATGGCTGTTGGGGTACTTCAAAATGAGTGGCTTGCTGACACTGATTACAGGAACATGTCGACCGTAATGGGCGCCCCAAGATCTTAGAAGGTAAGTTGTTGGATTGAACGCTGCCTTTAGAGAAACGACTGACAAAAGCACTTACCAACAGAAT
Organism: Fusarium buharicum; assembly: GCA_014822075.1. Taxonomy (NCBI): domain Eukaryota; kingdom Fungi; phylum Ascomycota; class Sordariomycetes; order Hypocreales; family Nectriaceae; genus Fusarium; species Fusarium buharicum. The sequence goes on along the minus strand of JAATHB010000307.1, from coordinate 34,640 downwards.
GCACTTTTCCATTGACCGGCCCACGATGTGTATCCAGAATCATCACGGATCTAGCTGTTTTTGATTGTACACCTGAAGGCTTGGTACTCAAAGAGGTGGCTGAGGAAGTCAGCATAGATGAGCTGAAGAGCAAAACTGGCGCTCCATTCAAGATCGCCGACGACTTAGTTCCCTACAATATTTAAAGCTGATACAGCAGTAGATATTAATGATTTACTATTCTATTCTTTATAAAATAAGACACTTAAATAGCATAACTCTTTACTATGGTGAAAGTGGCATGGCAAGTCGAGTAAGCTAATGTTGCGGCACAACTACCTGTCAACACCATTATTTGGCAGCCTCGGCCAATATGTCATCAACCATCCGCTGAGATGACCCCAAATAGTTTATGGGGTCACAATGTCGTTCCAAATCGCCGAGGGACAAGCACTCGGTCACACGTTGATCCTCCTTCAGAGTGTCGAGCAAGGTGGCGCCGTTTTTGCTCTCGATAGTCTTTTTACAGGCCTCATAAACAATGTCGTGTGCGTCTTGCCTTCCAACATGCTTAGCCAAAGCCATCATCAAAGCCTCACCGACGATCAGGCCTTTTGTAGAAGCTAAGTTGGCTGCCATTCGTTCCTTATCCACACACAGGCCCGCAAGTGAGAACTCGGCCTGGTGGAGGGCGCCAACGGCTATAACAAAACTTTCAGGTACAGCAACCCACTCCAGATGCCAAGGTCCCGAAGCTCGCTCGAAATCTGATACCATGCCGTCAAGAACGAGGCTGGAGTTTGACCGAAGAATCTTGGACGCCGCCAAAACAACTTCGCTAGAGATAGGGTTTCGCTTTTGAGGCATTGTAGATGAGGCACCCCGGTGAGGGACAAAGGGCTCAGCTACCTCTCCCAGTTCGTTGGAAGACATGATGATGAGGTCCAAGGCAATCTTCCCAAGTGAGCCACCAACAAGGGCCAAGAAGTTGACGATTTCCGCTATTCCATCGCGAGCGACATGCCAGGTGATAGGCGGATCTTCTAGTCCGAGCTCAGTCGCAAGTTGATTCCGGACATTGATGCCATCAGAGCCGGCACCAAGAGAAGCCAGCGTTCCAGCTGCACCTCCGTACTGAACGAATAGAGCCCGTGATCTCAATTGCTGGAGCCTCTCCCTGTGTCGATAGAAGCCAGAGAGCCACACGGCACATTTATAGCCAAAGGTAACCGGGAGCGCGTGTTGAAGATGGGTTCGGCCAGCCATGGGCGTGTCGCGATACGTGACTGCCAGGCGTTCTAGTGCGGCAATGACTCCAGACAACTTCTTTTCGACTACATCAAGCCCTGATTTCATCTGAAGCACGCTGGCTGTGTCCATAATGTCTTGTGTTGTTGCGCCCCAGTGGATGTATTTGCCAGCAGGCCCGCACATGGCGCTTAGCTGGCGCACAAGAGGAAGAATTGGGTAGCCAACGATATCTGTCTCGTCGCGGAGACGGTCCATATCGAGACTCGAAGCATGGGCTTGCGAAGTAATATGGGCGGCAGCGTCGGCGGGGATAACGCGACACTGGGCCTGAGCCCGCGCCAGGGCAGCCTCAACATCTACACATCGGTTTATATAGGCTTCGTCGCTAAAGATCTGATAGCTCGAAAACGTCAGTTGGTCAGCCAACAAGTATTCAAGGGCATTTGTTCAATTGGCTTACACTGCGGATCTCATCGGTGCCGAATAAGTTGCGGAAGATAACTGAGTCAATGGCGCTGACAGACCCAATGGAACGCCGAAGGGCGGGTGTTGACCGTAGACACGTTTTCCAGCCTTGACGGCTCACTTGGGCGAACATCCGACTAGATTGAAGGGCATGCATCATCAACGATCGGCGAATTGCAAGGCCAAAGGTTCAGGGCGAATTTTGTAACTGCCACTGTTCAATATGAATACCAGCGGGCGCTGTTACCAGTACAAGAAGTCAGATATTAGAGAATGGGAAACTCTAAAGTCCCACAAGTGATGAATGAATCCTTGTATTCACACATACAAACTTTCCGGCATTTGGGGTCGTCGATCGCTATGTGGGATCACTAACTTCCCCACATGCAACATCACATCTCCCACTTGATCGCCCGTTCATCTCTGTAAATCCGGTACAGTAGCTTGTACATGGGACGGACTGATACAGGGAGTACTCTAATTCATTCCGAAGCGCGCAAAGTAACATGCTGGATGCTTTTTCGCGGAGGGTATAAGAATGTTAAACTATGGCTTTGCAATGTCTCGCTTGTAGCTTTTCCCCTAACAACCCGCCTTGACTGTTTTTTGCGCTCATATCCACAGCCTAATTCCAGTAAACTGACGCCTAACTTTTATCTCCTAAATTCACAATGGTCGCTGCTGTAAAGAAACGTGAGCCTGCCACTGATCCACAGGCTGTCTTTCACTATACGGATCTTCAGAGAACCAAGCCTACCCGCGAAAATGACCCCTACGACTATCAGGCCGGCTGGGGCAACCGGCATCAATCAGAGGTGATTCCAGGTGCCCTACCTATCGCCCAGAATAATCCCCAGGATCGTGGTTTCGGCTTATACACCGAGGGTATCACCTACTCTGCATTTGCAGCGCCCCGTAGCGTTAACATGAGCACTTACATGTACCGCGCTCGGCCCTCTGCCGCCCACCAAGGCTACTCGAGCATCGAAACAAAGTCTCATATTGAGAACTGCTTCTTGTCATTGAACCCAAAGGTCGAGCCGTTATATCAGCAGGCTGAATGGTCGCCTTTCCCTTTGCCATCAGATGATGAGACAATCGACTTCACCGATGGCTTACATACACTCGCCGGCAGTGGTGACCCTAATCTTCGGCAAGGCATTGCCGTCTACGTCTACATGATCAACTCATCCATGGTCAACAAGGCATACTGCAACACAGATGGCGATTTCCTTATTACCCCTCAGCTCGGTATCCTGGATATCCAGACTGAGATGGGTCGTCTCCTGGTTCAGCCTGGCGAGATATGCGTCATTCAGCGTGGCGTTCGCTTCCGCATAAACCTTGGGGATGGAGTTTCCGTCGCCCGTGGCCATGTTGCTGAGGTCTGGGGCTCTACCTGGGAGCTCCCTGACCTGGGCCCTATTGGAGGACATGGGCTTGCCAACCCACGCGACTTCCTTTACCCTGTTGCCCACATCGACGAGGATTTGCACGTGCCTTTCACGATTGTGGCCAAGAACAATGGCAAGCATGTTGCCATCAAGCAGGATCATAGTCCGTTCGATGTGGTTGCTTGGCATGGTAACTGCGTTCCCTACAAGGTGAGTCACGCCCGTGGATCAACAATCAAGAGGTCAAGGATATACTAATAACCGTATGATTCAGTACGACTTAACCAAGTTTGTGGCTCAGAATAGCACTTCTGTTGATCACACTGACCCGAGTATAAATACCGTTTTGACAGCCAAGTCTGTTGACCCTCATCTACCCTTGGCCGACTACCTTTGGTTTGGTCCGCGCTGGGACGTGGCCAGCAACAGCTTGCGTTCACCCTACTACCATCGCAATAGTGCCAGTGAGATGCTGGCTTGTATCTATGGTGCAGGTTTAGGCCGATCTGACGAGTTCATGCCCGGTGGTTGCAGTTATGAGGGTGGCCATACGCCGCACGGCGGTTTTGGCGAAGAGTATATAACCGAAGCCATTTTGCAGACAAACGAGCCGCGTAGGATTTTGGAAAGTAAGTTGCGAGTGCTGATCCTTTCCTTCGCTTCCTCAACGAGCTCTCGTGCTCAGGCATGAAGTTTGGAGATATAGTACCACAACCATACTGACTTGAGCCTCTCAACAGACCAGATGACCATCATGCTCGAGTCATCGCGCACATTCCTGTTTACAGAATATGCTAGAGAGATTTGTGGCGTTTTTAACAGACAGGGCACGGATTATCGAGTCTGGGACAAACTTCCTGATCGTTTCTCAGCCCACCCATTGACTAAGAAACTGCTTAGTCGTGTTGCGGAGGATAAGGCCAACCATAGAAAAGCCATCGACTACTACCACTCGATTAATTTGCTGGACCACCAAGGTCAGCCCGCTACGGAAAAGTCGATTGAAGCCAACGGGCGCTCCCACAACGGGATCGAAGCTTGATGAGGTAGAGAATGAGAAAGGAAAAGAGAACTGTGCAAACATGCAAGGGAGACCAAAGAGTTACATGGTTCTGTAATTATGATGCTTAAGCCTCTGGGTTTTTATATGTTCTAATATTATTATGTATCTGAATAAGTTCTGCGAGATTGGGGTTCACAAACCACAGCAGAGGTCTAGATTGAGTATTCACCACCTGAACGGTCGTCTACCTCGAGTAGAGAGTCGCTCATTATCCGCAATATATGACAGAGCTCTTTCGCGTTCCACTTGCCCACCTCCTCCAAAAGGCTAGCAAATTCGAGCAAAATCATCTTGGCAGAATTGTATCCACCCTCACACACCGTCCCCGAGAAGCTGATGGTACCTCCATTCTGAACAAATTGGCTCGCAGCATTATTAGACCGGCCGTTAATGAACGCCGTTGGAGAATTTGAGTCCGTCGTGGAAGGGTCGCCCAAGATCGTCCAGTTTACATCGTTGAGGAGCTCGTATGGTTCTGCGTCGATAGCGGTATGTGGCTCGTTTGGCTGCATCATAAACACATGCAGCCCTAGGATCAGCGCGGCCGTGAATAGAGACATGTCCGAATGGAGCATTATTCCATCGTTTGCACGACGACGGCTCATTGCAACGTAGATACCAGCAGCATGAAGGCACGCTCGTCGTGCGTACCAGGTTTGACTCCAGTTCGCAATCTCCTGCAAGGCCGCATACGCGCTCTCGGCTCCGTTACGGCCAGCAGCGATCTCAAATATCTCCAGGTTTGTCACGAGGTTGAGATTCAGGAAATGCCACAGAGCAATGCAATTGGGGTTCTGGTATCTAAAAAACGTCGAGTATTTGGCGTAGATGTTGCTCAGGACGCGCAGCATGCTGCCCGACTCATCGGGCGCAAAAGCGTTCCCAAGTGGTTGGTCTGCCCCAGCCTCATCAGTTGATGGCTTGGGTCCTGACACTCCTTGTGCCCGTTGTTCTAGAATGCGCGTCCAAATGACAGACAGCAAGCCAGTCATTCCAATGGGTGATGTATCTCGAGATATCGGCAATGAGATCGAGGGAGCGCGTGTCCTTACTGTCGCAGGTTCTGTGGTCGTGCTTGCGCCGCCGTCCTGAAGCCTCCTCCATGACTTGGCTGACGAGGACCGGAACAAATCGATAGAGGTGGGCATCTCATACTGCATTACATCGGCGCAGGTGAGTGGTTTCATGCTCAACCTGGATGCCCACCAAGCGTCAATCATTATCAGTGTTGCAATCAATCTGTTGATGAACTAGTCAGCGTGGACCGTTCCTACTGCCCATTGTACGTCATGAGCTACATACCGCTTAAGGCTCTCGGTCCGGGCCCAGGCTTTCCATGCCAAATCATCATTTTGCGTCGAGCCTTGACGTAGCCTTGCAGAATTGGCCTGCTTCAGGAGACTGTCCACACTAAATGAGGTTGGGCGCGGCGTCAATAATCCCGACATCTGGGCCAGCTACCAAGAAGGATATCGTCAGCTCTGTATTTTCTCCCTTGCCAGAAAGGAAGTCGTATAAGGTCTTACGTTAATGGTCTGGCGGTAAAGCATCTGAGATAAGAAACTCTCGCGGGCACACTGTAAAAACACAATTCAGCTTCAAAGTAACGGGATTAAAGGATAGGCAACTTACGTGAGACGAACGTATTGACCAAGCCATTAGAAGCAAGACTGCGGATGTGAGGCGTTCAACAAGCTGTGCCGATCCCTCTGGCCCGAAGGATGGTGTGGCTAACTTAGAACAGCACTTCTCAGTAGCTGCCTGTAAAATTGCCAAAAACCAGTCAGTCATGTCCCTCCAAGATTAGGCAGTGATATTACCGGCAAGTAGTGCAGTATAAAAGGCTTGATATGGGGGGAATCAAGAAGGACCAGTCCCAAAAGACATAATGAAAACACAATCGAGTTTGAGGCTGACTTGGCTGAAAACGTGGGCTGGTGTATAAAAGGCACAAGTGAATGCGGCTGTCGTAAGGCGATGGTCAAGCCAAGATTTAGAAGTCGAGTAGGTAGAAAGCCAGCGCCGTTGCTACCCGAGGTCGAATCGAGAGAGCCAAATTCGCGGATCAGATCCTGTCGTTTTTCCTCGTCTATGTCCCGTTTTGACTCATTCTCGTTACCTATTGTAGGACTCGGAGACGGCTCAGAAATGGAGGCATCGGTGCAAATGTTGTCCCCACGGTACTCAACTACATCGAGCCAGATCTTTGACGCAATTTGACTAGGTGCGTGGGTTCTGTTTCCAGGCCATAGCCGCGCGACCCGGGCAAAACGCTCGAGTGGGATGCTACTCACAGGGTCGTTACTAGAGGACTGAGAGCCACGATGTGCGCCGGGGGAGTCATCGCCAAGAGTGAAATCCATAAAGTCCAAAGCGCTGAGGTTGGGCTGTAGCAGTTCCAAAGCCCCGGCATAGTATTGTGTGTCGCTAAAGTATGTGTCATTGTTCACAGTGATTGAGTCATTAGCAGCCCAACAAGCAGACGTGACAGGAGTATGATGCTGCATAACGCCTGCGCTGCAGCTGAGTGATGTCTCTGGGGCTAGAAACTCGGCACTGGCAGTAAGTAGATTTGGCGTCGCAGTCGCCAAAGTCGCCTCTACCATATTATGTGCTAGAGTAAGTGGTGAGACTTGATCGTCACCACGCCGTGGATCAGGATGATGATTATGTACGAGGTCTTGGTCAAAGAGATTTTGTGTGGCTGGGTTACTGATATTTGCAGATTCGGTCGGTCGGTCATGGAGAGCCTGAAGCATTGATACAGCTGCTAATGCATCGAGGTCTGGTGCTGTAAGCCGTCGAGCTAGAGGGGACGTATTGGCGGAGATAGGGCTATGGTTCTGTTCAAGCTGCGCCCGTGGCTCCTGTTGTTGCGCTGGCTCTTCAATCTCTGGACTAGGTTCTGGCTCGGGCTGCAACTCGGAATTTGGATTTGCAGGGTCGGACCTCATACTGTCTTTACGGCGGCTTTTGCGATTTGTAGAGGCATCGGAGCTGACACGGTCGGTCTGCGAGGAGATACTCGGGGCGTGGAAATACCGGACATGGCGTAGAAGTACATCGCTGTTGTAAGCCTTTTTAGCGAGATGAAATAGTGACAATAAATCATGGATTAAGTGCTGACCTCCGTGCGTAGCCGCGACCGCACGTATCACAGCGATACGGCTTCTCGCCAGTATCTAGAATGTGTGTTAGTCTGAGAGCTGTCTGCTTGTCGTGGTTCTCGGTGGTAGGGCGCTTACGAGATCGCTCGTGCCGAAGAAGATGCTCTGTTTTGTGGAACGTTCGCTGGCAGTATGAGCAGCCTTTCATGGTCTCCTGGAGCAGGGGCCAGTAAATTATTATGTAGCTGTCAAGTAAGTAATACTTGTGTAGTGTAAGTGCCGGAAATTATACCACGATATCTGGGCATTCGGGATTCAATGGTCGCATGTGCGGCGGATCTGACGGTGTAGTAAACGATAATGAAGAATGACGAACGGAAGAAACGGATTAACTAGACAGATTCGGCTAATTCACAAGCTATGAGGAACACGGCAGTATGTAATACATCTGCCGGGACAGGTCAACAATTAATATTCATTCTAGCAGGGTAGGGGATCTGGGGTGAACGGTTGGAGTTACAGGGTCAACCAATTATAGTGTCCTAATCTTCACTGATGACCGTTACCCCGCAATGTGTGTGCTATAGAGTTTGACGAACGCGTGTTGATGGTTCAGCTCTGCTTGTTTAAGTACAAGTGCGCGCGTTTTGCTACTCTAACCAGTTTAGATCACATCCCCGGCCTTTGCTTCTGAACTTGGCTCTGTCTGACCTTGTGCTAATACCTTCATCGTTATATAGTACCCTATTCTATGACCATGGCTGCGATTCTCAACCATAAATCTCTCGGCGCCACCCTTCACGGCGTCTATCTCGAGAGTCAAGTATGGCAATTTCGAGGGTTGCATTATGCCAGTATTCCCTCCCGGTTTGCCGCACCAGAACCACCATCCTCCATCTCTGGGGATGTCGACTGTTCAGTCTACGGGTAAGCTCAAGGAGTTTTAGTATGAGTTATATGACCTATCGCTAAATACATCATTTATGTCTAGTCCTCGATGTCCCCAAATTCCTATAGATGTCACACATTTGCTACGGATTCCGGATCACGAAGTGATCCCCCATCAAGACGAGGACGAATTCGCATGTCTAAATCTCGATATCACCATGCCCGCCAAGACTTCCACTTCCTCTGCACAGCAGCTATTGCCTGTTCTGATCTGGATTCATGGTGCGGCAAGAATTAAATGCCTCGCAGAACACGGATCGGAGCTGATAAACTGTTGTCACAGGAGGTTCGCAAGCCATCACTTTTGGATCAAGTGCCTCAAAACTTTGTGGTAGCCGCTACTTTTCCGTCCCTGAATTTCCACCATTACCACTTACACAAGACCTTAGATCCTACTGCACTTGTTGCAGAGTCTGCTGCTCTGGGCAAGCCGATGATTGTGGTCACGCTTAACTATCGATTGAATATGTTGGCGTTTGGTGACGGCACGGGCGAGAGGAACCTCGCTTTGAAAGACCAAAGAATGGCGATTGAATTCGTTAAACTACACATTACTCCGTTTGGGGGTGACCCGGTAAGTTAATTGCAGCCTAATTCCAGGGCTCCATTGTCATGGGTCTGCTATATCGAAAGTGTCAAACTGGCAGACACAGGCTGTTGATCCATAATCATAGAACAACATCACGATTGCTGGCGAGAGTGCTGGAGCTGTTTATTGCCATGCTCATGCGGTGATGGGCGTTTCTGTTCGTCAGTGCATATTGCAATCGGGCACCTTATATCTTTCACCGCCTCGACCGGCGTCGACAGCCGAGACGCTTATACGAAATGTCAGCGAACATCTTGCTCAGGCCGGGGGCTGGACGCTACGCACCGCTCCAGTCTCAGAGGTATTGGAAACCCAAAAGAAGCTTCAATTAGAGTCTTTCTATCTCCAGATGGAAGAGCAGCTAGTGGGTTGGCAGGAAATGACTTGTGGTGTTGAACGCGTCCTGATAGGTGATACTGAATATGAGGTATGAAGAGCTGAACGGCCGCCAAGCCACCTGTATCCTATACTAATGAGTTTTTTCGTATAAGTCCGTACTCTGGCGCAATGGAATTGAGACATTGAGTTCATCGTTCATATCCAACGCTTTCGACCTTGTCGGCGAGAAGAGCGCGTCTCTGAAACGGCACTACGGAATCGTGAATGACAGGCCAGTTCCGTGCAAATTGGGAGCACTAGATCTTCTTCATGATGCCCGTTTCAGTTGGCCCATCGAGACATTCATTGAACAGCACAAGCGCGCTGGACGGCCGGTTTTCCGATTCCTGATAGATCAGCCGAACCCATGGCAGACTTCTAGCCGAGCGCACCACGGTGTTGATCTCATATATCTCTTTAGGGGATTTGATTTCTCTTTTGATCATGCAGCGCAGAGAGTATCCGCCGTGATGCAGGAGAAGTGGATTGCGTTCGTTCATGGGGATGACCCATGGAAACCCGAAGATTCGTTTGCTTTTGGTCCTGTTGGCGAATGCAAAGTCGTGAGTAATAGTGAACTCGCGGCTAGGAGAAGGGTTCGGCATATCAACATTCTAAGAGATATCGGCCGGGAAAATATAGAATTGATTGTTGGAGCTCTAGCAGCAGGTAGATCGAGTCTTCTAAACTAGTGGACTGGTCTCGTGCCTTTTATCATGTCTTTATTTCATGGGCTTTTCGACCAGCTTTGCACCGTTGCATTCATCAGTATATTAGAATTTTTCTACTTCAACCGGTCTTATACTGGAAGCCATGATTACTGTAGACTAGATGGTAAGGGAGCTGTGAAGAAATTCAAGAATCTGAATATGCAAGGTTAACAGCATCAGTGTATACAACCCTGCGCTGTTGCCCAAATAAGACTTATTGGTTACCAATAATCGTACTTTTGGGGATATAGAGGGTCTTACATCTTACATCATGAACTTTGTATCAAATATCTATTCAATCATATCAACCTGAGAGCGGACTACCGTCGATTTGGCCGCGATCAACACGCCCCAGATTTCTACAACATCTAGACCTGATCTTATTTGCTACAAAATCAGGTTACAAGCTTATATAGCATTCCATTCAATTCAGATAACATAAGAAAAAAAATCGTGCGGGTTCCGAGCATATTTAGGTTAATAACTACACAGTGTTGCAGGTAAGCTGACATCGTATTTTCAACCTCCAACATGCCCAAAAAGGTAAATTATGCCGCCATGTACGGCTTCCATTGAGATCTGCGGCAGGAGGCTTACAGACTACTAGTGAAAGATGATATATCATTGGATAATGGGGCTAGGCTATGCAAGGAAGATCTACAGGACATATAACATCCGTAGATGTCAGCCCGATCTACAACTTCAGCTGAGCATCACCAGATGCATATTGATTGGATGGCTCTGATTCTTGGAATTCTGACTGAGAATCATGGATCATCGAACACAGGTGGAAGTCGGACCGATTGTGTAAGTAACAGGCGTAATGCCTGTGCACCATCAAACTGCTGATTCTCAATGGTTTGTCTTCTGTGATACCTAGTGTCTATATAAGAAGCTCAAGCTTTCCAGAAAGACAGTCTGGATCCCAACAAATCAGCTACGGTAACCAATCTACATGCCAACTCGAGTCTCTTTACAATCATACAGAGGACCTAGCCCTTCTCTTACAAAATGAAGTTCTTCTACACTGCTCTCATCGCTTTGACTGCCACCGCAGTTAACGCTTGCGAAAGCACTCTTTGCGAAGGCGCCACTGTCTTGAGGGTGGTTCCTTGCACCAAGGAGTGTATGGGGAGACCATGCCACCTTTATGAATGCCCCGACAGCCCTTACACTGTAAGCCAATTCCAATTTTACCGTAAGAGTATAGCAAACTAACTTCAGTCTTAGTACATCTGCGGAAAGGACAAGACCAAGTGTGATGAGATCTGGTAATTCATTCGATGAAGGACGATCTACATCGACATCGCCTAAAGTGGAAGTTGGAAGATGTAAGTGTCTGGTGTTGAGTGAAGGATAGTTGACAACCTGTGTGGAGGCGTTATAGACCAACTCAAGTCACTCATTGAATCATGATCATGGTAGAATAGGATAAATCTAAGATTGCTAGCTGAACTATGCCCATATTGTGATAATGATGTTAGTTCCTTAGAATAAGCTTTGCAATTAGAAGCCGAATTAGCCATTGTGTGCGTCGGATCCATGATAATTGGAATGTGGGAAGTTGCTTGTTTTATTATTGTGTATGGATCTTGCCTTTAAAAGGCATGCAAAGTTAGATAGTTCGAATTCTTTCAGCTGTTGAAGCTACTACATAAAATACTAGTGCCTAGTCTTCCCTCGACTTAACCATCTCAACCGACCCTCGCCAGTCTAACCTCGTCATAAACGCAATTTCGATAAAAGCAACAACAACAAAGCCAGAACCAAGGCCTATCCAAACACCGTTCAATCCCATTTTCCATGGGCCCAACTCCATCCAGATCGCTATAGGAACGGCGGCAAGATAATTAACAAGGAAGACTGCCCAAGCAGCCACAGATTGTTTTGCTAAGCCTCGAAGTACACCATTGCATCCACAGATGATGGAATCAACCACCTGAAATGCGGCGACAGCAAGCATAGTCTCCACTACGAGATGACGAACGGACTCGTCGTTGGTATAGAATGGACCGATGAAATGCCTGAATGAAAACAAGAGAGTCCCATCGAAGAGTCCGATAGCAACGAAGAGAATGCTATACAGTATTATGATACGGCGGGCAGCATGAACGTGCCCCCCGCCTATTAGATGGCCTATTCTTGTGCTGACAGCGATACTCAGAGAAAATGGAATATGCCACATCACTATTGATGTCGTGGTCAAGATCGTTTGCGCTGCGAGGTGTATAGTGCTCAAATATGATGTGCTGACAGTGATGATCTCAAACGCAGTCCACTCTGCCAGGGTAACCGCCGAACCTGCCACGGATAGTCGAATCATAGGGCCCCAGCCCCGAAAAGCGCGGCGGGAGAAACCAGGCCAGCATTGATGGGTCGACCTTTTGAAGGAGATGCATATCAGGAGGAGGATAGGGCGGAGTGTATTAGCTACCGCTGCACCAAGAGCCGCGCCTTCAAGACCCATATCGTGGTGGAAGGCAAATAACCAGCTAAGGAAGGCGTTTACTGGGGCACAAATCACCAAGACAGCCATGCCAGTGTTGAAATCACCCTGGGCCTGGAGAAACCGCTTGCCAGCTTCGAATGATGCATATCCAGGAATTCCAATCAAGCTGACTCGCAAGAACGAACCAGCCTTGACGGCCAGAAAGTCTTGCTTGAGAATAAGAGTCAAAAAAGCGGGGGAGCAGATCCAAATAGCACCAAAGGGGACGGTAACGAGAGCCATGAGAAGAAGCATGCGCTGCACATGTAAACCAACGCCAGTCTTGTTACCAGCTCCGTATGCCTGCGCGCAGAGAGTGTCGAGAGCAGTCGCCATTCCCTCGTAGAGAGCAAGGCCAGCGATATTCATGGTGGTGACACCAATAGCCGCAGCTGCCAGGTCATCAGGACTGAGATGCCCGGCTACAGAGGTTGTGATGACGCTGAAGGAGTATTGAAGTAGGTAAGTAGCCACGAGGGGAACTGTGTAGCGAGTGATGAGCCAGAGCTCAGTCGTCCAATTGTTCATAGGCAATTCTGAGGAGTTTCCCTCTTCAGCCTCTTGTAACAATGGCGCAGCTTCGTTACGAACATATTCGTCGTCGTCCATTGTTGGAGCTGTGGTCGCAGGCAGGGAAGAGCCTCGATAGACGTAAATAACTCAAAACCGCGATTGCTTGACGTTGAAATGAGCTAGCTAGGAGAGATTCTAATGCTAACATTAGCATATCACCAAAAGTCTGGGAATCCTTGTCCGACCTCGGGCCCAGAAGAAGTGTTTGAGTCAGCATTGACTCATACCCTGCATAACTGAACCAACAGCAACAAACTGATGGACACAAGGGCACAGTTGGAAAAGACACAAACTGATTCACAATCGTGGCAATACAATATCAGAACATGCCATTGTAAATAACCTTACACATTTACTCCATATTTCCTCCATAGCTCCATCCAAATTCTAGAACTCGTATCATTCTTTCGCATTCCCTTCCATGACAAGCATAGCGAAGAGTGGAGGGCAAAGGGTTGCACGGATCAACACTGCCGACCTGCATCTGTTGTACAAGGATAAGCATGTCTCTAGATCGAATTAGCATTGATCAATGGCCACTGCTCGTTACGTACAAGATTCATGGACCTTGGGCTGTGCTCTCGCCTCGATCAGCCACTGAGCATAGCAATTGTTGCGCCATTTGATGACAAGTTCGAGGACCCCTTCGGTTGGAACCCCACCACCTCGGCTGTTAGTGCTGTCATTGAACCAGGCACTATTTGATGAAGTGGATGAGGCTATCCCAAGAGACTCTTCAACGTAAACCTACCAGCAAAGAAATAGCGTAAGAATCTTGCCTTTGCCAAGCAACTACCTAAATCACTAAAAGGCTATGATATAGGACCCTATATCATATCTGATGCCGGAGCTGACTCGCCGTATGGTCCGGCCCGTCAAGACCGGGGACATGTTCCGTTACACACCAAGTGGATCAGAATCATCTTTTAATTGCCATTCACAGGCCACAGAACACTGTCTAACCCCTGAATCCACCCAGTGACTCCATCATTTTTCTCCTCAACATGGGGGATTTGCCGGGTGATTCCCGCAAGTCTCGGGGTCGTTTTCTGTTTTGCGCTTGTAGGGCCGGTATCCACGCTAACAAAGACGGCCAAGATGTGTCTACCGAGCGAGACGAAGGACCAGAGACTGTGATGAGCTGCAGCTGCATGTGCAGAAAGATTGTGTTGGTTCATGGGTTTTGCTGTGCCGCAGTAAAGGAGGCCATGACCATGGCATTGGAGAACATATGGGAGTAAATTGTCCGGTTCGTCGGCACAGCAAGACTCTGGTATTCAAGGATCAGGTCAAGGGTAGCATGTCTGATATACGCAAAGTACAAAAACGCCCTCAAACTTGCAAAAGAAACATCAATATATATCATTAGGCGTGACATCTAAGTGTTATACATTCTATATGCTGTTTCGGACGAGCCCATAGAGTCCGCCCGTGAAGCTCCATAAGCATGTATATCGTCATAATGAACCTCAAAATCCGTATTCACCATAACACCTTCCGTCAAGTTTCGTACACTATCACTCCCACTCGCGATCTCTGTTCGTACTTCCGTCGTGACGTCCCTGCGCCACGTGGGCTGCTCGCTGTTCCTCGCCCTAGAGCCCTTTCGTAATGCACTGCCTAAACTGGCCTGTTTGGAGGTGTTTCTTGTCCCTCTTGTTGCGGACGAGCCCATGGCTGTCATCTCGAGACCTGTTCCGTTGCTGTTTTTGAGCTCGTACGGGGTGTTGATAGCTGCGACGGCAGTCGAGCCTAAAAGACTGTCGATAACGCCTTTGAGACTAGGGATACAGACGGTAAGAACGGAAAGGCCTAGAGCTATTTGTGCCCAGATCATGCTTGACACAGCCTGCCATGTCAAATCATCCGAGTCTCCGAACATGTACTTCGCGTGCGTAAGGCTGGGGATTGTGACAACCGGCACGATGAGACGAGTACCGAATAGTGCCATGACGATAATCTTTCTTCTCATCGACGTCTGAACTCCCCACATCATCGCGACCGGGAGGATACACAAGGCGATGTCTGTCAAGATAACCATAAGCCCGTTATAGATATAGATTGGTCCTTGGTTAGGACAATGATCGTTGTTTTCGGCATGCCATGGCTGAGGCAGAGGACATTGAAACGCCGTTGCGAGAATACCAGAAACTCCCCATGCAACGACCAGTCCAGCAAGGATCATATTTGCAAGATTTAGTCCTCCTTGTCCGTCGATCTGCCGAATCAGAAGACTAAGAGAAATCTTTGTCGTAGCGTGGACGATTATTCCGAGGATCCGTGATGCGTACATCAACTACTAATATGTTAACAGGGTTACCTCGACGAACCAACAGGTTTTACCCACCTTGCCGAAACGACCAAAGCTCTCATCCGAGACGGCATCGCGATGCTCGCCTAGGCCGTTGCTACACGCGGCAATAACGCATATCGTTTGTACAAAGTATATGAACGCCGCTCCGAGCAGTAACAAGTCAAAATCTTTCATAGACGTGATGTTCAGGCGAATAATCAGCTTGCCGACAATGCCGAGGATGGCGTAGATAAGAAATATCACCGCCGTCACCACCACAAGGGCAGCATGGTTCGTCTCGGTCAGAGGATAATACGGCGGAGCCGGTTCAAATTCGTTGGCCATGCCGCGTAGCTGAAAGTGGCCTTGAATGGGGATGGCCCGTCGTTAAAGTAGTATCGTCTCAAGGCATTCGAGAAGAGCGAGCTTTAAGCTTGTATGTAAGATTCAGCCATGGGGACAACGTGCTCTCTTTAAATTATGAACCAGGGCGGACCACGTGGATGGGGCCGAGGTCGCATTGAGATCCAGGGCGAGCTGTCAAACAGCGTAGAAGCGAGAGTAGAGTTGCATTCAACGGTAATTGTGATCAAAGCAAACGGAACAGGGGATCTACCGTGGCTACTACAAAGCGAGAATAGGTTCCGAGACAGCATGGAAAAGGATCCAGTGCATTGCATGATTTTCCACATTCTAAAAAGTCTAGTGGTTTTCGATTTTCAGCTCGTTGACGACACGCGTACCGAGGTGTAGCCTCCTCGTGAGCCTCTCATATTGAAGATAGCAGGATGGTTGATGTATCTGTGACCAACATGTACCCACGTTGAAGCTTCTTAATAGTTGTTGTCCACTTTTTTGTCTAGAATGGTCTCATGTTTGTTAACTGCCTTGACCTGGTCTCGAGGAACTGACTCGTTCGTTGACCTTGTGGCTTCTTAATATAGCTATTATGATTTCTTCATCATAGAGAATTGCTTTTGTCTGTTGGTTCTAGAAATGGCTAGCAAAACAAAAACGGGGAATGACAAGTTAGAGGAGGGCCTAACAATATGCCGGTTCGTGGGAAGAGCACGGCTTTGAGACGGCTTGTACGGCTGATCCCTTGTCACTCTCTGCGGGACCAGTCCACTTGAGTAGTCGGCGTTGCAGATCAAACCGATATTAAAGAGGGACTCGACATTGCCAATCGGAAGTGATCAGCGCCGCCACATCGTTGCCAAGTCTCGCGCCAGAGTCAGAGTCATGTCGACCGTTCGATCCTTAGCCTCAGAATCAGCCCTAGACTGTTATACCCAGCATTGCCGGACTATTCGCAGCAAGCTTGTTCCTCGCGAAAAGACGTTATCCTCGTTTCAGGGAATGCCTACCATGAGTTGCATTGCTTGTGGGTGACTCCCTAGTGCGTAGTACCAATTCCCCGATGGTTCCATGAAATATATGGGTTTTTTCTTTCTTGGCCCACACTGCAGGTAACAATGGACTTTTCTCGTGCTCTTTTAAGTTGAGCGATCTGCTTGTCGCAATAAATCTGTGTCGCCCTTAATATACCAACCCCCAGCCCAGATGCGAAGTGCCGGTTGACGCTCCTGCACCTCGATATTACTCGCATAACTTTACGTTCATTCATTTTCTCACAATGTCACAAGCTGGCAGTAATAGTATCGAGCTGGAGCCTTCGGGCAAGCAGCAGCCTGTTCCCGTGAGCGTCGATGCCTCGGGCAATCCCACAGACGACTCGGCCCTCGAGCGCCAGACGAGGACAATAAAGGTCTTTTCTTTTTCGCAGCTGTTTGCCTTCTCACTAAATTTTATGGCATTGTGGGAAGGAATGGGAACGTGAGTCTATTTGTTTCATGTTGAGACATCACCGTTGCTGGATAGATTGTTGACTTTGCGGTATGACTGCAGAAACATGTACTTTGCCCTCTATAATGGCGGACCCCAGACCCTTCTCTTTAGCTTCATAATTGTGTTTTTCGGCGCTATTTCCCAGGCTGCATCCTTGGGAGAGATGGCTTCTATTCAGCCCGTAGCTGGTAAGCCCTATACTGCCCTGCCACCATCGTCATTTCCTATCTAACTGTGGCAACAGGCGCCCAGTATCACTGGACATACTACATGGCTCCTGCAAAGGTCAAGCGATTTGCCACATGGATTCAAGGATGGTCTACATGGTTTGGTTATGTCTCACTGCTGGCAGCTATCGCCAATGTCACCATCATCTTGCTCGAGTCAATGATCTCGATCAACCACCCCAGCTACGTTGCCGGGGGCTGGCATACTTCCGTCCTCGTCATTGCCATGTGCCTTGTCCACGGCTTCATGAACATTTACGCCTTCAAGCTTATTCCCTGGGTTGAGCTAGTCGCCGGTATTCTCCACGTCTGTCTTTTCGTCATCTTTGTCGTTGTCCTCGTGGTTATGGGTCCCAGGAACCCTTCCTCTTTCTGGCTGGAGCGCAACATTTCCTCTGGATGGGACAATGAGTATATTGCCTGGAATCTGGGCATGCTTACTTGCGTTTGGAGTTTCACCGGTAAGACACATCCACTAGTCTCTGCACCCTTCATCCGCTAACCGTACATAGGTTTCGATAGTGCTATCCACATGTCCGAGGAGACACGAAAAGCCAAGTCCGCTGTCCCTCGAGCCATGTTCTGGTCTATCTTCATGAACGGTATTCTTGGTTTCATCATGGTTAACGTCCTCATCTCTGCCATGGGCTCTATCGAGGACATGCTCAACGAGACCAGCCAAATTCAGGCCATCCTCCTCAACGTCACCAAATCCACCAAGGCCACTACCGCCATGATTGCTGGCCTCTTTATCATCTCCTTCAGTGTTAACTTGGCCAACATTGCCTCCGTGTCTCGTCTTACATGGGCCTGGGCTCGTGATGGTGGTATGCCCGCGTACTTTGCCCATGTCAGCCCTACACATCGAGTACCTGCCCGCTCCATCGTTCTCACAGTTTTCCTCGCCTGCGCTCTCAACCTTCTCAACATTGGAAGCACCTCCTACGTTGCCTTTGGTGCCATCACCTCACTCTCATCGCTTGCTCTATACCTCAGCTATGCCATTGCCATTGCTAGCATTATCTATGTCCGTCTTTCCGGGTCTACCCTCAAACTTGGCGAGTGGAACCTCGGTCGATTCGGTCTGCCTATCAACGTGTTTGCTCTAGTATACACTCTTTATGTCATCATCTTCCTCCCCTTCCCATCCTCTATTCCTGTTACCGCCGAGGGTATGAACTACTGTGGTCCTGTCATGGTTGCTGTCTTGGTTATTGCTGTTGGTCTGTGGTTTGGCCGTGCCAGAAAACACTGGACCGGTCCTAATCTGACTATCCTCGAATTTGTCGTTGCCAATGCTCAAGGATAGGAGTAACGAGTAAAAAACGGATAAAAAAGGCATCAATCTTTTGTGTTTATAGACACACGCGTAGCGACGTACTACTTAGCTAGCTGAGCAGTATAAAAACTTCTACTAAAGCTCGTTTCGTCATTTGAACATTGACTTAATTTATTGCCGCTTTTACAATAATAACTCCGACTCTCCTTCTTATCGGACACAATGAGGCGTCATGTCAGAACTGTCTTCCTTTTTCAGTGGCTATGTATACAAAGATAAATGTCACTGTTGATGTCTTGTAACCTTGAGGATTCTCAATAAGCTTGAACTGTTAATTTCAAAAGCTAGTTTCCAGAGGTGGATCAGTCACCTAGATGAATTTCACCCGCCGAAATCCTGAAATCTTGTGACATGGAACCCTGCAAATCATTTAGCTAACATAAGAAAGTCCGATAGGTTTGTGGCTGGCTCAAGGTTGGAAAGAAAGGCAGGCAACGGATATATGGACCTGTCAAGTCCAAGGGTTCTTATAATACAACTTGGGACGAAACATAACTTTCAGCACCATGTAGACATAACGTCGATGCAATCATCATGTCAATAAATTTTGAGTAAGAAGTAATACACTACAAGGTCTCTCATCTCCAAAGATACCCAGAAATTAATCCATCATCACTATCCTTTCCCTCTCCATCTTGCTTGCTAGCATTCTGTTCATAATCATGACTTGCTGCCCTTCGATCATCTTCTAGGGCTTCTTGCACTGTCCAGCCTGAATATTCGCGGGGTTCTCGCAAGTATTGCACTTGATGATATTTCCAGTACCCTGGCTGAAGTTGACAATATCGCTGTCATTTTCGCTAAGCTTGTTTCGGATGACAATGTTGTCTGAAGCCTTGACAGGGGTTCCGAGGACAACACACGAAAGAGATAGAGGTTGTGTCGGTGTAGCCACGCAGGTATCGTCGTAGATGAGGATTCCAACACCTCGCTTGCTGGCAGTACGCATCTTTGTGATGGTGTTGTCGCTGACCAACGTTCCAATGGCGCTGCCGAGGATGATACCGGATCCTGTGTCTCCGCAAGCAGCAGGAGACTCGCTGATCTTGTTGTGCCTGACCTTGGCATTCTTGACACCAGGGTCGACGAAGACACCGATGCAGTTGTGAGAGACAGTGTTATGCTCGATAACAGCACCGTTGGTCTGAACGCAAAGACCGATGAACTGGCTCTGAACATCGTTCTTCTTAACCAAAACATCGGACTTGTCGTCCATGCAGATACCGATGATGAAGCCTGGCTTAGTGGCGGAGACGGTGTTCTCGGAGAAGACGGTGTTGTATGAACCGAGTGTGAGTCCACCGTAGGCGTTACCGTCGATGAGCTTGTTGTTGGAGATGTGGGTGTTCTTGGCACCGACGACGGCGATGTTGATGCCAGAGAAGTCCTGAACAGTGAAGCCAGAGACGGAAACGCCCTTGACATATCTCTTGACGGACTTGACCCTCACGTGTTCGGTGATGAACTCGGTCTTCTCGACCTTGTATCCAGTGATACAGATACCCGTCTGTGTATCCTGTCCCTGCATGTTCTTGGTAAGACCCGTGCATGCATTGTTAACATACGTGGCAGGCTTGACGAGAATAGCACCACGACCCTCGAGCTGGATGCCGTCCTTGTCAATGACAACTTGCTCAGCGTACGTACCGGCTCCAACGACGATGCGGTCACCAGCAGAGGCTTTCTTGAGGGCCTTCTGGATGGCGTTCTTTCCGGGCTTGACATGGATGGTGCGGCCGTATCCGTAGTACTTCTTGGGTGCATCGTACGAAGGGGTGTCTCTGTACTGGGAGGGATAAGCGCAGCAGTTCTGGTCCTTCCAATTGCACTTTCTGCCTCGGGCTAGAATATGTTAGAACCCTTTTGCTTAGGACGACATATGTGCTCACCTTGGAGACCTCCAGAGGTGTCGTGCTCGGAGAAGGGAGAGGCGGTAGCGAGGCCAATCAGGCCGGCGAGTGTGAGACTGAGCTTCATGTTGGATAACGAAAGACTTGAGTTTTTGCTTGTACCTGATGAGATGAGTGAGAAGGAAAACTTAGAGTTGAGCAAAACTTCAAGGGATTATATAGTGACGATATCCAAAGACCCTTTTCAACCCGCCATCCTTGTCAACCTTTAAGCTTGAGCTCTCAGATGCAGCCACTCAATTTTGAACTCGCTTGCTGCTACCTGAAACGGTAAGTAGATAATCTAGGCCCAAGGAGCTGGGGAAAGGGTGAAAACTGGCGTCGAATAGCGGTTTAGCCACTTGGCCATGGTGTGGGGGATGAGGCGCTGATAGGCAATGGCTTAGAAAGGGCATGATTTAACGCTGACGACAAGGCGTTGGCCACAGTCCTTTTTGGGAAGAAGAAGAAAGCTTGTTGAACCTTTGTTCTTTTTTTCTGTTGCCCTGCAGTTGAAGGCATACCAGTTTTCTGTCAGATGCGATGGGTTAGGTATGCAGATGATTAGTATGAAATATACCAGAGCTGAAGAAAAGGCCGGAGACTTCAACTCTATCTAGACAGAACAGCTTGAAAAAATGATCGTACACTAAAACATCCCCTCAGTTCTGTAAGGAAACAAGCGTTGAGGGCTGATCTCTCTGCCGGGATGTAACTAAAATGAACGATCGGTCCCGCGCCCTGGAAATCGCGACAGGAAAAACGCCACAGTCAACGATCATCCTTTGCTACTGCATAGTACACCTGACTATTGATGTACGGACAATCGGCTCTGCGAGAAGCCGAATATCTAGACTCTTCAGTGTACGTGTCACAGACTATGCCGTTGGGTGGCTTCGCCTTGTGCCTGAAGTAGGGCGCCAACTATCAAACTATAAATCAGCCGCAGGGCTGGATTCCCTTAGGCCACACCAACGGCTGGCTTTGAGGGGGCGGTACTTTAATCTCCTTGTTTGAACGGAGATGAAGGGCGGGCAGTAGATCGGTAACAGATCTTGGGCTATTGCCCTATACTTGGCATTCGATATATATCGCAAGAATCATGCCTCATCGGTGAGTATCAGCGACAAGAATGTATAGAAGACTCCCAGGTTTAGATCAATGGCTTTTTCATTGTGCATAAAAGCTGCCATGGGGAGGGGTGTATAAGTCGAGCTCTGATAGGGTACCAACTACACGGCTGACGGGACTCGAGTTAAAGCTGAAAACTAGGCCCAGCCCTAACGAGCTTAATCTGCTTCGAGCTGGCGTCTCACGATGTGGACGAACCCGATGCTTTGAGAATGAAGCAAGAATGCATTTGTGGCTTTCGCACAGTTGACCGAGTTTGTTCTAGGTCCCTTTGGCTCAGGTCCAGGCCGCATTCTTGTCGCCACTATGGTAGTGCTGGATACGAAAGGTTAAGAGAAAACGAGGTAAAAGATCATGGGATCGTCAGTGAATGCGAGATGGTTTCTCAGCTACAGTAATAGTAGCTGCATTATTGGGACTAGTAGTTCCTACTCTTGCTTTGCCTCTCGAACTCGTCTAGTTCTAGACCTTTTTCAATAGTCTCGGGTACCAGTTGATTCCTTCATCACCGATAGGTCATTAAGAAATATGGATGAGCGAGGATTCTCGTTCTCGGGTGAATATCACTCTCAGCTCTTTGCTCCCCTCTGTAATTCGCGACACACCGGGATAGTTTAATAAACTCTCGACTAACCACCAGAATGTGAAGGCAAGTTGATCCGTCACTACGTAGTAATTCGGACATGCCTGAAGATCAGCGATATTTTATCGAAGCCGCGATTTGTCACTCTGATAATGTAAATAGGGCTGATGCGTTTAGGTGAAGCTACAGAACCATCGCCAGCCTCATCGTGACTATTGTGCCAATGAACTGTGGCTTGCGTACTCATAAAAGGCTATTGACACCATAATGTCTTTCTCAGTTAAGACCATCATGATCCCCCGCTGCTCAGCGTACCTACATCGTCCCTTTCTCTCTGGTTACACCAGAGCTAAACCCTCTTCTGGGCGCATCAGTTCGTTTCCTCTGGAAAGAAAATAGGATTCTTTTGGTATTGTTGAGCAACCTCCTTTTCAGGCAGAAGAGGTTAAATTTAGGGTCAGTCAGTTCTACTCCTAGGCTTCAGCCCTACCATCCAATCTTTGTATCCTTATGCCAAGGCTCTATTTTATGCCATCCGGCGTCTGGTGCCACCCTGGAACTGCATCCTCCCTTTACACTGCTTATCTGAAGATCGGCATCTCTTTAGCAGTTGCCGTGAGGAGCGCTCCATCTAATCATGTAGTCATCATTGGTCTATCGACCTCCCAAAGAATCTGCCGGGTGGCCTCCCTCAAGCTGGGTTCAATAAGGTTCGACTTTCGAGACAGTCAAAACACCTACGTCACGCCGATCATGGCCCATCCCTTATGGTTTGTCTTACAATTGCCGATCTCAGCCAAATTTATGAAAGGGGCGATCTTAACTGCCGTCTATGCGGCTGCAACACGGACACCGTTAATCCCAAGAGCGGCAACGGATAAGGTTAGATTGCCAAAAAAAAAAAGAAGAAAAGTATGCAATACCTGTTGGCTTATGCCGCAAGGCGGGGCGAGCTAACTAAGTAAGCTTAGTTAGGCCTAAAAGTATAAGACGGCATAAAAGTATAAGATAACCCCTTACCGCCGGCTATTATAAATTTTATTAATTTTCTATATAATATTTATATAAATCTAGATGCTAATTAGTAAAAAAAGTACTATTTCTATTTACCTATATTATGCCGTTAATACCTAATATTAAAGCTACTTAGGTAGTAGTTATTTTATATTAATAACTCTAAAAGAGCTTATCTCGTAATGCTTTTAATAGGCTAAAGAAGGCTTTCTCTCTCTATAATACTAAATAATAATATCCTGGCTTTAAGAGGCTATTTATTACTTAGATTATTAAGTAGCTTAAAGCTATTAATACCCTTAATTATAAGCTAGTTATTTAGTTAAATATAGGCTAGCTATAACTTCTTTTAGATAATAAAGATAAGGCTATTATAAGCTTCGTTATATAGATATAGAAGTCTAGTCTTCTAGCTTTTAAAAGCGAGATTATAGATATAGTTAATACTATAAGAAGCCGTTATAATACTAACGCTAAGCCGGTTAGGAAAATATAGTATAGGCGCTTTTATAATAATTATCCTAAGCTTAATACCTTAATATTAAAGGCAAAAGAAGCGGCGCGCTATAAGTATAAGGAAGCCGATATAAAGGAGATAAAGTAGTAGTTTAAGCGGCTTAATAAGGTTATTATAAGATATAGAATTAGCACCTTAGAAATCTAGAATATTAATTAAGTAGGTATTAAAGTTAAAATACTATAAAAGTAAGTATAGTGCCTTATTATATATACTAATAAGAAGGCAATAATAAAGGTATATTCCCCTAATAATTAAGAGACTTATATTGTAATCGGTATAGGTAATACCGCCAGAGAGACTACTCCGCTATAGCTTATCTTTAAAGCCTTTCTAATGCTTAAGTAGGTAAATATAGAAGGCAATCTTAAGATATAGTTTATATAATTAGATATAGTATTCTTAAATAGCAATATAATACTTAAGTAGGTAAGAGACTTTAACTAGAAGTCTTAAGATAAGTTTATAGCGGTTTAATATTATTAGCTAGATTTTAAAGAGTAGTTTAGGTATAATAAGCACCTAAAAAGCCCTTTTAATACTACCGCTTTATATAATAAGCCTTTAGGTATAAAAGGAAAGGCTAAAGAGGATCTTATATAGCGGTTACTTATTATTAACGGCTTCTCTAGTTATAGCTTTTTCGCCTTTTAAGAATACTATATAAAATTTAATATCCTTATTACTTTCCTTTTTCCTTATTTAACTTATATACTTTAGCTAATAGATCTTAGTATTTTTTAGTAGTTAAAGAATATATATTAAAAAAGGCTATAAGATACTTTACAGAAGGGAAATTTAAGCTTTAACCGCTATAACTTTACTAACTCCTTTAAGGTATATATAATTAGCTTTAACCTTCTCTTAAATACCCTACTTTTTATATATTAATCCTTATTATCTTAAGAGATCTTTAATAAAGGCTTTATGCCGGCCTATATTATTATAGGCTTTAAAAAGTTAGGAATCTTCCTGCCTACTAAGATGCCTATAGTTAGCTATCTTTTAAAAAAGAAGCTAAAGATACATAAGGCTATTAATCCGGCTTTATCTTTGCTTTTATCGGCGGAAAATCGGTTCCCTTTAGCCTTTAATATAGCAAGAGATATTAGTAACCGCTATTATAATATTCTAAGCTCCTTAACGCTTAAGGGACTAAAGTCAGTCTGGAAGATTATTAATAAAGCTATTATACTTAAAGATATTATAAGGAATTATATTAAAGATCGCTAAAGGTATATTAAGAAGAGATATTACTAAAAAAAGCGCGGCAAGTAAGTAAAACCGGTAGGAGAATATATTTATAATATAAGCTTAAAAGAGCTTTAAGAATAGCATACTAAAGATATAAATATAGGAAATAAGGCATAACAGTAACTTCAGCTTTAGAATCTTTAATCTTTTATAATCTAGTAGATAAAGGAGATAAGAGATAAGTGGCAGAAGAAGAAGGAGGTTATTATTAATAGCATTAAAAAGAGGTTATAGTTTAAATAGTGGCTTAAATATACCGGAAAGGATATTAAATATGCCTTATATAATGCCTTATAAGCTAAGATACGTTCTTAACTTAATAAGAAAGAGGATTTCTTTATAATTAATACCTAACTTGCCCTAGAAGCCCGTAAGGCTATTTGTAAAGCACGCTTTATAGATAAGCCCCTTTCGTTAGCCGATTTATTATGACTTCTTTATAGCGATAATATCGTCAATTTTATGCTTATATAAGCGCCGGCCGATTAGGATAAGGATAAAGATAATAATCTATCTAATAAAGATAACCTTAAGATGCCCTTATTGCCACCCTGCCTACTAGACCGTAAGTCCCCCCTTCCAATAATACCCTTAATACTATACCCGCCTTAATGCCATGCCTAGTATAACGATACCTTTATTAATTAGATAATAGAGGAAGCTAAAGCCTTAAAGGCTACTTAGGCACTTTACGATAAATAATAATACCCCTAAATTGCATAAGAAATATATAAGAAGTCGTTCTTAATTAGAAAGCTATTTAGGCGCCGTAGTAGTTATTTTGCCCAGTTATATATAGTTAATAGTAAATATATTATTATAAAAAGCTTTATTTTTATAATTCTAGTAATTTTTATATTTTTTAACCTAATAAGAGTGTTAAAGAATAAGAAATGCCGCAAATAGCACTAAAAACCGGGCCCTTTAGTTATCTCACACTTTTATGCCGTCTCACGCTTTTAGGCCTAACTAAGCTTGCTTAGTTGGCTCGCCCCGCCTCGCGGCATGAGCCAACGGGTAGACCGAATATCGTAGTAGTGAACAACCATAACACCGTCGTAGTCCCTTCTACCATTCCCCATCACGGCATCCGCGGATGAATTATCAATACGTTTTTGTGAAGAGTCATACTTCCGTTTTCCAACCAGTTCTTGAATCTCGGCTCAAGAATTGCTTTTTCTCGCTTGATAGTTTCTCTCAGTGACGTCGGAATAGTTGTCTCAGGATGTTCAGAAATCGAGAATATCAAGACACTGACCATGTTCAGATTCTGCTCATCGCGAGATTCTCGATATGTTGATAAGATATAGTTAACAAAAGCTTCTCTTATTCGCGGAAAGTGCTCTTCGTAAACGTCAATGTAAAGTTTTCGTAGTGAAGGTGGAAACGCGCCGATCAATTCCTGATCGTCGAGAGTCGAGTCATCCTCTGGCAAGTTCCGCATACAATCGAAGTTGACTGTCAACACCTCCAAATTGGTAAGCTGACTCGCCGCCGTGAAAGTGCCCCCCGCGATCTGGGTATTTACAAATGCTGTTCGTAAGGTGTCCTTCCTAGGGGCCAAAGTTTCAAAGACCTCCTGGCCTGTTGCAGAGTCTGGGCGGGGATCAGGCCTTCCACGATATACGAAATCGCGTAGACATGGTGTAGCTGAGACAAGGACTTGAAGGTGCTGTTTGGTCATGTCCACGTATCCCATGCAGAGCCTGCTTATGTTATGCAACGATAACCACGGCCTGACTGTATGACCATCGGGGTTCCATATAGCCATCGACTGAAGGTTGTCGCAAGCAGGAAGAATTCCAGCAAAGCCGACTGCGGAGAAGTCGATGGCGTGGGTTGTAGTGAATGAGCCTAACAGGGCATTGTTCCCGAGAGCAAAAGTCTTCAAATGACGTGGAAGAGCGCGTTGTTGAATGATAGGACCATTGTTGAACTTCTCAAAGAGTATCCAGTCATTGTTCCCTTCAGTGACAAGATGCTTGAGGTTGGACACTTGGAGGAGGATAAGTGGCGCGATATACTCTTCCCAGCGTGAGGTGTCAAAATCGAGGGTATCTCCTGGGAAGTCAAGAAACTCGGAGAATTTGTTCAACGGGCCAGTAACCCAGTTCTCCGCAAGGCCTCGATCTAGATCAGTTTCAATGCGAGTCAGCTTTAGATACTTGACGTGCATGGCCAGCTCTGGCTTCTCGCAGATTGTTCTGCAAAACAGAACTTGAGAAGTTGGGCCCTTTTCGAACAAGCCGAAGTGATGATGAAGAACCTTTTGGGCGATATACCCCCAGCTCTTACAAAGTAAGGTAAGGTCGAGAAGAGTGTATCGAGCATCCTTTAGACTAGGCGCTCGCAGCCAATGCTCGTGGCAGGGCCAGTCCTTATTTTGCTCATCTTCACAGTGTTCGCACATAGATTCGCAGATTTGGAAGATAAGCTCTGGATGAAGCCTTTGTATATTCATGATGACAACTTGCTCTTGGCTTGAGTGCAGAGTGCTGGTTCTGCGAGCGAGGTAAGCTCTTTATACTTGGCTGAGATCCCATTGTGATGTGATTATCAACGGCACTAACTCTGACCATGAAGCATCATAGCCGAATCAAATGAGAAAATTGGCGAAAGAATTCGTGATCAGTTGGCAATGGCGTCCTTGCCTTTATGCGCTGCAAATTTGGTCACTAACAGCTTTAGGTGACCAACTTGTTAGATACTGTGGCCCTGGGCTATTCAATCACACAATTTTGTTTATTAGACATGGCACAGATATTGATGAAGAACAGTAGATTAAGAAATATAGCGAATATACGCACTACCATTATAACACCGTATTCCAAACGCCGCTGATAAATACCCCATTACTGCCAAAGCAACAATAAGTCCAATCTAGCTACAGTCTCAATATCCTTTGGGTATCATAACTTTTCAAGACCTCCTGTCAAAAACATCCCAAACCTCTATAACGCCGTCCATCCTGCCAAGGACCAAAGTCCTTCCATCCTCCGAGAAAGCGCCCGACATTACCAGTTCCTCAGTAGCCTTCTCAAAGATAACACTGCCCGTCATGACATCCATAATGTCGAATCCGTCCTCGGTCCTGCAGAGCATGTATCGACAATCCGGTGAAATAGCCAAAGGCCATCCTTCGTAGCAGCGCACCGCATTCAGGTTGTAGGACGTCAAGTCATTCACTACTGGCATCCAGATGTGCACATTTGTTCCCCAGACTGAAACGATGCGTCGGCCATCGGGACTGACAGCCAGAGCACGAGGGTTACTCGAGCCGTCAATCTCAAGCCGGCGAATCGTCTTGCAAGTCGCCGTGTTTGTGATTCGAAGTGTTCCATCGCGCGAGATGGTGACTAGGCTGTGATCAGGGAGGAAAGCAGCGTGCGTCACTGCGTCGATGTGGCTTAGCACTCTTCCTACTCGCGTTCCGTTCTTGACGTCCCAGACTCCAATGCGATCTCTTCCTTCTCCAACTGCAATGACTCTTCCATCGCGGCTCCAAGCAATGGGCTCGCCCTTTGCTTCCTTGAGTTCACAAGCTGTCTTCCCGTTTGAATAATCCCGCAGAAGAACAGTGCTGGAGTGGTGAAAGTCGACAGCGCCAGCGAGTTGAACTGTCCAGTCTCGAACAGTCGCCAATCGAGAGCCATCAGGAGAGAAGACAGCGCGAGAGCCGCTCGTCTTGGAGTAGCCTCGTTGAGTCTTTAGATCAAATACGTCGATCCAGGACTGGATAGTTTGTGCTGCTGTGTAGATGGCAAAGGCTGCAGATGTAGAAGGCGAGATGCCAACAGAGGTAATCTCGGCCTTGCTGCATAGGCGACGGAAGCGGAGATTCAGGTCCATGATTGACGATGAGTTCATAGGGCTTGAGCTTTCGGACCTTGAGGTTGAAGTTGCGGGAGATGCTGATGATTGTCCCCTGCGGCGGTGTCAGTCTTACCGGGGTTGAGGTTGGATGGGGTTGGCTTACATGGTGGTGTTGGTATGTGATCAACTAATACAAAGCGACAACGGGTAGCCAATCAGGAATGTAAGAAGCCAATCAAATATTGTTGCAGAGTGAATAGTAGTAGTCTTTGACGTGTTTGGAAATACACTGGAAACACTGAACAAAGAAACCGGCTACCAGCTTCATCTTAAATCCCACCACTGTGACTCCTTTTCACGTTCCTATCGTCACCGACCATCGCAGATTTCTAATCCTACCGTTGATTCTATACCAAAACTGCTTAGAAAACAGCCAAAAAATGTCGTATCTGTCAGACTATGTTGAAAACGGCTGAAGGTGTGCAGTCTGAGGCCCGGCAACGTGAGTCACTTGGTGATGTCCAAAGGAAACCGGCGGAGAACGGCGGAGGTTAAAGAACGCTGGTCTTCGGCGAGCAGAATTGGGAATAGCGTGTAGGACATGGGGGGGTTGCCCTTTTGGGGGGCTTGTGGAGGGGAAGACGAATGGAAGACTTGGAGAAGATTTGGTAACCAGCATTATCACGTTTGGCGTCTCGAATAGGCCAGGCCGTGCCGTGCCGTGGCTGAGGATAACGTTAACGTTGTGATGGATTTGGAAGCAGACTCACTTACAAATGACATGTAGGAAGCTATTCTCAACTCAACTCTAGCATTGATCCTGTGAAAAGGAACTATGAGTGGATTTCAGCCTAGTTTCACTGGTCTAGTCAGTCAAACATAGACTCTACAGCACTTCATTACCAAGCACATATGATATTGAATTACAATGACAGTCAACTTGGTGTAAGTTACAAATCACCACCGGTCACAGCTGTCAAGTCAGAATGGGTAGTAAACAGAGCATCTGGTTTCATCATGTTCAATTCATCATTTCATTCTAGCCACGATCGTATATAGACCGCAACTCTAGACATATTCGTCATTTCGACCCATCAAGGTGTCTTTTCTCCCCGCTCAACTGACAAGAGGATGCTCGCTCCACCATTAACTCTCTCATAAACAACTCAATGCGTCCTTTCAAACTCCTTCTTTTCTATTTTCACTTACACACTCTCTCCCACGCTCAAGCACCAAAAGCCTCATCGTAGCCAACCATGCACGATCGGTAGCGGACGCTGCTCGTCCTCAGAGCCTCCATGGCCTGCTGCAGTCCCTCCTTGGAGATGGGGATCTCCTCGATCCATGACTTGAGACCCTTCTCGGCAGCGAGATCCAACATCTCGAGCATCTCGCGTCGGCTGCCCAGGTGCGATGTGCCGATGTAGCAGCCGTTGTTGATAAAGTCCTGGTTGCGCACAGAGATACCATCACCACCGGGAAGACCAACTGAGTTCCAGTGGCCGTGGATGTCGAGCAGGCTGAGGTACTCGCCAAGAGCAAATCCCTCGAAGGAGTTGGCGGTGTTGATGATGATGTCAAAGGTCATCTTGTGACCCTCGGTCCAGTTCTTCTCGCTTGTGGCAAGGAAGCCGTCGGCACCCATCTTGAGAGCGTCGGCCTCCTTGGCCCGGGAGCGTGAGATGGCCCAGACTTCGGCGCCGAGGGCCTTGGCGAAGATGAGACCGTAGTGGCCGAGACCACCGATACCGACGATGCCAACCTTCTTGCCGGGGCCAGCGCCGAGACGCTTCAGAGGGCTGTATACGGTGATACCGGCGCAGAGCATGGGAGCGGCTTGGGTGCTGGACAGAGCCTCGGGGATGGGGTAGACCCTGTTTGAGCTGTCAGATGCATCATTTCTTCAGAGGTACGATTTCACTCACCAGTACTCATTGATTCGAGCGTGAGAAGAGTAACCACCCTGGGTGATGGCTCCAGTATCGAGCCACTGAGCGCCATAGGCGTCAATCTGGTCCTTGCAGTAGGTCTCGTTGTCGTTCTTGCACTGACGGCATTCCAGACAAGAGTAAACCTGAGCACCAGCACCAACACGCTGACCAACCTTGGCCAGCGTCACCTTGTCACCAACGCGAAGGACCTTGCCGACAACCTCGTGGCCGACAGCCAGAGGATAAGGGCAGTCACCCCATTCACCACTGATAGTGTGACGATCACTGGCGCAAACACCACAGCACTCAACCTTGATGTCGACATCATAGTCGCCAAAGGGACGAGGCTTGAATTCGTTCTTCTGGAAGTCGGTCCATTTCTCGGCGCTGGGGGCCTGGAAACCCTGGAACTTGTCGGGGAAAGAAGACATGATGATGGTGATGAAACAAAAGACGATTGGGGTATTTGAAAGACGAGAGAAAGTCGAGACTGGGACTCAATTGCAGGTGTTTCTGGGGTTGCTGAATCCTTATAAACCTCTTGGTCCTCCAACAGACTTGAACCCCCACTCAACGATGCTCACCCCTCATGGCCTGGGCCTGGTGAGGGGCAGATTGCGACCCCTCGTTCATGAATTGATCATTTGATTCGAGCAAACAGGACCCTTTGGGGGAAAAGTTGAAGAGTGGTCGGGATTTGGGGGTTTCGGAGCGAGGTACCGAACTGCAGCCAAATCTTCAATTGAGTACGCGATAGGACCAACGAGTGGGATTAGATCCATCATGAGTTCTTCTCCCCACCTGAGTATGTCCCGGATTATCGTGGGAAGATTGTTCCGACGGAAGCCGATTCCTCCACCATAGATCGTGGGGGGATGAGCATGAGCATGAGAAGAAATGAATCAAGATGATGTTGTGAAATTCCTTTTTACGGTTCCGCTCGTCCTGAATGGGGGTATCCCGTGTTGCGAATGACCTTCTCGTTCTGTCTTGTAAAGGCGTGGTCAACCTACTTATCCAACTTTTTGCTTCATCACCATCCAAAACTTCGGAAACAAAACCACTAAATCCCGAGCCTCGCTACTCCAAATACCGAACCTCGCTACATAACACCCGACGACAACCTCACTGCTTCCAATCCTTCTTTTTCAGAGCTCTCGACTCTCCAAGTCCAACTCCCCAGAGAAAGCATATCCTCATGCTCATACCGACATACACCCACGGCACATTACCCAAATCGCTCGCATTCCACTTCGTAAAGTCCCAGTAAATGCCCGTCCCAAGCTCATACATCGAGTACAAATGTCCCACGTCAGCGAGAAGCAGCACGAGAAGTACAGTTCGCCAGACGCGTAGGTCGGCCGTTGATCGCAGAACGAGAGCCTCGTTGAGAGCGAAGAAGAGATACATGTTGGCGAGCTGTGACATGGCGACTGAGGTAGCCAGTGGAACTGTTGCGGTTGGCGCTGAGGCGGCGTTGAGAAGAGTCAGGTAGGTCTTTTGACGGAGATGCGTGTAAAAGGCGCCGACAAGAGCTGAGATGGGCTCAAGAACGAGGAAGAAGATGCGATAGACGGGGTGGATGCGGAATGCCACCTGGCCTGGTCTCTGAGGAGCCATTGTGATGTCTGGTGAATGATGAGATCAATTGATTGTGAGAGGTGAGTAATTGAAGACTTCAACGAATTTTCACGACGTGGTGCCTTGCTGGATAATGGATCTCAAATTGATGAAAACTTCACCAAACCCTTGACGCGGGAAAAACTTGATCCAGATTGTCTTCCCCACGACAACCCCAGATGAGATCGGTATCATAGAAACTGACTAAAATATTATCAAAGTAACCTAAGATCTAGATCCTCGAGACCTTGATCTTTAAATTTGATGCAGTCTGAGATGAGAAAAAGATATATATTTCCAAAAACCTCATATCCAATGAAGAAAGCGCAATAACATTAGTATGAGCCGAAATCGGTCTCTTCGAATTGTCGATCCTTTCCTACCATCAACCTTTTCTATCTCCTCGGTGCGAGAGTCCCGAGATCTACCTAGATCTAGTCACACACAAGAGATTTATTCGCTGCTGGCCAGCGGCACAGTTGTAAAGAGGTTTCATGATCATGGCTCAGTTGTAGATGCAGCTGACATCCCTCAAGTCAGGGTCCTGGTGGGAGAATACCACCCCTGTGGATCAACGATTCAGCCCAGTAAAAATGCGGGGTTTTAGTTTGGGGGGAGGGCTTCTGGGGATTAACGGGACGATACGTCTTTAACGCTAGCTGCGCAAAGTGTCCATCATTACGCGACGACTCACAAAATGGATTTGCCAAAGGACGCAAGCTGAACCCGGGTCACCGGGATCATTGATCTCTCAGAGCTCAGCCTAGTTCTCACTCGCAGGACATAATTTCTACTTCGCACTCCACGCTCAGAACAACAGGACGGCGGTATTGAAGGCGAAAGCATTCAGCAACACGTATACGAATCCAGCGAAATGAGATTCCGTCTAAAGTTAAAGAACCAGTCAAGGATATCAGGGACAACTGCTTGTTGAAGAGCCAGGAACTGGCCCTTTAGCGGCGGTCATCTCCATAATCTATCATGATCTCATTGCCATCACTGACCTCTCCGTCGATCTTGTAAATGATGGCGATCTTGATCGTTTCGAAAGTATCCAAAACGTCGAGCTGCAGAGTGTTGGAGCGTTTCAACGCATGTTACAAACATGCCATGGACATTGTTTACCTTTGTGAGATTCAAGCTGGTGAAGTAGTTGATCGAGTTACTATATCTGACAACAAGGTATGTGTATCCTTGTCAGTTGTGTTCCCTACGACTCTAGGTTTTGAGGTTGTGCCTACCGAGCCTGAAAAAGCTCAGTACGTTTGTCAGTAGTTAAGAGCCATGATTAAACTCACCATCCACATCAGCGTCTGTGGCCAGTCGAAGTTCCCCAAATCTTGTCAGCAGTAAAAGCTCGAATCTCCAGGGTGCTTTTGGCCTCATCCTTTCACGTCCAGTCTCCTGGAGCTGGGTGTCAATCCTAAGGTTGTCATTCAGCTTCAGTGTAGCTTCAAGATGGTAGTTAAGACGCACTCTTTGGTATCTTCGTTCTTGAAGGCCCCCGCCCCAACACGGGTGGTATCTGTTGCCAGTAAGCGTGAATCACGGCCTTGTAACAACCGACATACAAGCCTTCATCACTCCAACAACATCTGTGATGTTCTTTGGGTTCAGTGTGAGTCCACCAACAATACCAGCAAGCGTGGTATTTGACGAAGTGACAAACTGTAGTTGATCATGAGTACTAGTACAGATTGAAGGGCCAAGTCGACGGAAACTTACTGGGTAAGAGCCATAGTCAACATCTAGCATCAGTGCCTTGGGAACAAGCACAAGCGCCGGGTCCCAGAGCCCCTTTTCCTCACAGGAGACTTGACTGATGCCGATCTACCAGCAATCTCAAAACAACGCCGACGTCAACATGATCGACAGGCATCCGCAAAAGGTCACAGAATCTCAGAACGACGACAATTTCGGGACGATTGTTAACACAGTCGTCCAGGACTCTGATAACGATACTCGAATTGCAAGTGTCGACCCCCCGCTCCCGGCGAAGGTTAAGAGTAAAATCACAAATGGATATAAGGATGATAGATAGTCATCAAGGAAGAGATATTCGAAGAAGTGCGCAGATTGTCGCCAGGAATGGAAAAAGGTTAAGCAAAAGGAGAAGAATAAAAAGGCCAATGATAAACAACAGAAGGCCGGTTAAAATAGGCGTAGATTTATGTAGAAGAAACAACAATTAACTACCAAAATAAGTATAAATATTATCTAGAAATAGGTATTAAAT